>JAARMF010002858.1:10002-23965 GCA_022844705.1 Toxascaris leonina
TGCAATTTTTTACGCTATCCAAAAGATGTACTCATGAATTATTTCGAAGATGGGTTGATTTATTGTTTACCTCAAACGTTTAAAGTTGGAATTCATGACCTCTTGACGTGACCTTTGACGATCATCTAGCACGTGGAGAGGTGTCTACCGTCCAGATTGGATCCAGGTCGATTGGTTGGTTAATTGAGGTTGATTTATGATTGGAGTGGTTAAAAAATTAACCAGACGAATGGTTAAAAAACCGACATATCAGATATCAGCGACATAGGAGTGAGGATATGTCGGCTTGTTTGACTGCCCCGTGTGTGAGGATGATCGACGTGTACAGGTGTGATATACACGTCTATAAGCTTGGGCTACCAGCTTGTGCTTGTCTATGAGCTTGAGCTGCCAGCTTAGGCTTGTCTACAATAGCCTGACATTTGACCTCAACTTCGAGTGCGGAAACAAGCAACAGTCTGACATTTGACCTCAACTTTGAGTGCGGAAACAAGCAACAGCCTGACATTTGACCTCAACTTTAAGCAACGCAATTGTGATGAAGCTTACAGTGAAAGCCGAATAGTGATTGAAAGCGAAAATCGGTGGAATTGTTGTGTTACCGTTGAAATTTTTTTTTATTGCACAACTTTTTTTATTGCACAACGGATTATCGATAGTTGTTATGGCTTCAGTTATTTTAATTAAATTAGTTAATTTATTTATTTTCATTTATTTATTTCTTTCTATTTAGTAATTTTCTTCTCCGATGGAACTCCACTCCGGAGACGAAATGAAGCATAAGCTCCAGCTAATCGAAAAGCTTGAAGAAAGCCTGCTAGAGCATATTTATTTATTTGCTCTTTCTGAGCGCAAACGATTACGATATTCAAATGCAATGATAGGTCAATGAGGCTTTAGCCGAATATTCAGCGATAGCTTTTGCTCGAATCACTTAAGCGTATTTAAAGCAGTTGAATAAAAGCAAAGCTAGAGATAGCATCGAGATACTCCTGGGAGTGGGGTTGGGGTTGGAGGTGAGGATGGGGTTGGGAGGTGAGGATGGGGATGGGGTTGGAGGTGAGGATGGAGGGGGGGGGGGGGGCCGACNTTGGAAGAAGTGGGAGGAAAAATATGAGTGTTTATCGTTTGATATCAGTGCGAGAGTGAGTGCATTCGTTGAGCGTTTAGAGGCGTCGATTGCTTTGTCTTGTACGCTTCTCTTCCACCCAGAAATTCGGTGGGTAGTATACTTCACCTTCCATACGCCATGGTGGAACTTGACGCATCTGAAATAATTATTTTTACAAGCTGATCAATCCTCTTGAGATCTTCCTCTATAATCCATCAAATCAGCGTCGTGGGAAGAGTGTTGGAGCTTATCTAGGAGGGGGGGATGTAGAGGGGGTGGGGGAATTGGAGGGGGACGGGAAGGGGAATGGGAGAGGGAATGAGTCCATATTTATTAACGTACGAAGACACAATGATACAAAGACAGCTGTAGTTTCATCGATTCCCGCCCTGTCGATGCAGCTGACAACCACACACATACGGCTGTCAGTGATCAGGTTTTTGGAACGCCTGGTGGTCAACTTTCTGGCTGATCCGTTGAGAAATCAGCCGGGAATCGAACCCGAGTTGTCGGAAATCGACCCCATAAATTAACAATCTAAGAGAGTCAGCGCATCCTTGCGATTGCTGCTGCACTAAATATCTCGAAGAGTATAGACAAGAAATAAATGAGGGTTTCTGAATGCAGTAAAATCGAATGAGGTCTCTAATAAGAATGAAATAAGTCACTGAATATAAGTCTCTAATAAAGCATATCCACAGGAAGACGTTATATCACACTTTAGCGATCCTTAGTCAGACATCCGATACAAGCGTGTGTGTCTGGCGCGATCGCACAAGCGATAGAATGCTGCAAGTTAATATACTATGGATCATTGCTTAGCTAGCTAGCTAATTGTCCTATAGATGATAGCTAACGCTGTCATATTGTTACCTTAATCCTGGAAGGTGTCGCCATACCTATATGTTAAGTTGGAAAGTGATGGTCTTACGGTGTATCATGGATCACCTGTTTGAAACATATACTAATTTACCGGAAGAAATATTTCTATTAAATAAATAAATAAATAAATAAAAATAAGTAATACGCCTTACCTTTTGTTTACCCATTGGGCCCCATTCCACTGAGCCAGGTAAAATAAATAAATAAAATGAAATAAGGAATAAATAAATAAATAAATAAATAAATAAAAATAAGTAATATCACTTACCTTTTGTTTACCCATTGGGCCCCATTCCACTGAGCCAGGTCCTTGAGCCCTCCGCTGCAATCGAGCATTTTAAGCATTAATTACTGACATGATGAAAAACCTTCATTGAGATGATCCATAATGCAAACACGTTCAACTCGAGAAGAGAACAACAAGAGTCTTAAAGCCAAACGATTCAACCATAGGGTTGGGTATGAGATCTGGTCAACTCATTTTTTAGGTCATGAACTAGTTCGAGAACTCGGCATCTTCCACCTAAGGAAAAATGAACAATGTGCAGAGCATTCGAAAAAATCTCACGAAGGTAGTTGATTGACGGCGACCGATACTCTTGTAAATATTCGTGGATTTCAGGATATCGAGATGAGTGTTGAGAAATTTGATCGTATTGATAGTAGACAGGTCAAAGGTCATTACAAAAGGTCAAAGATCACTACAAAAGGCCAAATGTCACACTAAATATGATAGTCGCGTTGAATTAGCTGGCTAGATATACCCGTTTAAGATCCGATTCACTTTCTTTAACATTCACCTTTCGTTCATCAGAGGCCGGCGACTGAAACAACCGACATTAGCAATTGTAGAATGACTATAAAAGTAATAATAAACAATTGAAATATATAACAATATTAGCAAAAATATCGGCAGTTGGTTAGGATATTGCGAAGACCGGAAAGAAATCGGATACGATTCAATCCGGAGCAACATCATTCCGGTTCCGGAATCTCATTCCGGAATCTCCGGTTAATCTCAACCATTTATTGGAATATTTCGTTTCAGAGATAACTTCATTCGAATTACAATAAGAGTAGTTGTCGAGTTGTATGATGTTTAATCCAGGCAAAAAAAAAGCTCAGAAAGGTGGAGCAACTTTTCTTTAAGGCTTCACTAAAAGCTCCTCGTTAGGTCTAGTCAAGGGCGACTATCTTCAATATTAAGTTAAATATCACCTTTTTGAACTCAATTATGGAGAGGTATATACGCGTATGACATTCACTATGAAAGAATAATTTACAATAATTTAATAATTTAATAATAAAAAGAATAATAATAATTTTTTTTTGAGCTTAAATAGTCTTTGAAACAAACCTTAGCATCGTTCGTGCCTTCTTTCGAGGAACCTTTCATTCTTGCAGCTGGAATTTCCAACTCATTAGTAGTCTCTTTCGATGCGCTTCTCGATTTAGCCGTTGAAAGATCTCGTCCCACACCTTCTTTTGATTTCCTCATTGTTGACAATCTCGATTGAGTCGTTGCTTCTTTCGATTTCGTCTTCGCGGTCGAAAGCTCTGACTCTGCACTTTTCCTTAGTTTCGTATCTTCCTTGGACTTCGTTTTAGCGGTGGAGAGATCAGATTGTGCAGCTTTCACCGATTCAGCGGAAGCCTCCTTCGATTTCTTTTTGGCAGTGGAGAGATCAGCTTCGGCACTCTTTCTGAGTGCCGAGGGGTCTTCCTTGGATTTCGTTTTTGCCGTCGAGAGGTCAGACTGTGTAGGTTTTCCCGATTCAGCTGATGCCTCCTTGGATTTCGTTTTGGCGGTGGAGAGATCAGACTGTGCAGCTTTTCCCGATTCAGCTGAACCCTCTTTAGATTTTGTTTTGCCGGTGGAAAGGTCTGCTTCAGCAATTTTCTCCTTAGATTTGCCTTTAGTACCAATTTCCGAGGAAGTACCCTCTTTGGACTTTGATTTCGCCGTATGGAGATCTAATTGGGCAATTTTGTTTCCAACGTCATCAGTTCCAGTAGTCTGAAAGAATTTGCGTGCCACAATAAGAGACTTACTTTATGTGAATCGACAAATTTTTGTCTTTTTTCAGAAAGCATTTTTTTTTTTTTTTTTTGCAGAAGAGTCCAATAAATGACCCTTGAAGTTGAGTTGATGACCCTCAAATCGATGACCTTTGAGGTCATGCCACTCATCAACAGTCCTCGACGTCCTAGTCAAAATCGTAAATCAAACGAAACCTAAGGATGACAAGTGATCCGCTGATTGGACGAGCGAATCATGCAAAAGCACATTCTGCAGAATTGATGTACTCGATGTTCTTACAACTAGCACGTTAGAGGTGGAGTAATTCGACTTTCGAGCTCGAGCTAGCTACCTCCAGAACTCGTAAATGATATCGCTCAATTTTGAGACAGAAATTATCCGCTATGTGAGAATTTGGACTAGTGCTATTAGGCTATAATCACATGATGAATGGAGGCGAAATGTCATCGTGAAGTTGCCCACTAAAGCAATGCTAACATGCTGATCGCCGACTTCTAGTTCTATCTGAGGTATCTAAGGACTAGAACTTTGGCTGCTAAATGATCAATGCTAGTGGTGATCGCCGACTTCTAGTTCTATCTGAGGTATCTAAGGTCTAGAACTTTGGCTGCTAAATGATCAATGATAGCATGCTGGTCGCCGATTTCTAGTTGTATCTGAGGTATCTAAGGACTAGAACTTTGGCTGCTAAGTGATCAATGCTAGCATGCTGATCGCCGACTTCTAGTTGTATCTGAGGTATCTAAGGACTAGAACTTTGGCCGCTACGTGATACTTGCTCGTTATTTCCTTTCCGGCTCAGGAAGTTTCCAGAGATTTGTGAATTCTTTACTGGTTAAAGATCGACGATGTTTTCGAAGGATATCCGCATTGAAGAGATTATTACATCGATACCTGAGGATGTGATGATTGCACGCCTGCAACACCTCCTTCGTTAGTAGCCTGTCCTTGTCCTTTCTCGTCCTTAGCTGCTTCACTAGCTGCTTCACTAGCTGCTTGGCTATTACCTGAATCTGCAGCACTCGAACCTTGTTCGCTTCCGTCCTGGACAGGAGACGAGCCTTCCTTCTTAGCGTCCTGCCCTGCAGCCGTCCCCTTCTCGTCCTTAGCTGCTTCATTAGCTGCTTGGCTAGCACCTGAATCTGCAGCACTCGAGGCTTGTTCGCTTCCATCCTGGACAGGAGACGTTGCTTCCTTCTTAGCGTCCTGCCCTGCAGCCGTTCCTTTCTCATCTTTGGCTCCTTCATTAGCTGCTTGGCTAGTAGCTGACTCTGTAGCATTAGATGCTCGACTACTTGTATCTTGAGCAGGAGACACCGATGTAGCATCCTTATTAGCGTCTTGACCAGCGACTGATTCTGTGCGTTCATCGGCCTTCTGAAAATTATTCGAATTCGCATCGATGATTTCCTTCTTAATATCCTCCTCCGATCTATGCTTCATAGCATTTTCTTTAGTTGATTCTTTACTTCCAACGGCTTTCGCGCTTGATACCTTAGTAGCCTCTTCGCTTTCGATACGTTTCTTTTCCTTTTCCTCGTCCTAAAAGAGGTTGAATATTTCAGAAGGAAAAAAAAATAGCTCAATGATTTGCTTATATAGTAAAAAAAATAGAACTTTAAATCTTTTAATGACTCCATCTACCATCTCGAAGTAGTGCTTTAATATTATTAGCTCCACTACGGAGCGCAGAAGGAGTTGATAATTTCTGCAGATAAGTTTTGAATATCGCTGAGTAAAAATGATAAGCCGGTTGAAATTGTGCACTCTTTTTGAAAGCTTTGTGTCTTATTAGCTTTCCGTCGCTAAACATTATTCTAATATCTTTCATAGTGTTTCTATGAATGAAATGAAAGCTGTTTTAGCATTAGTTGAGAATAAAGAAAATAATATCTTGAAATTCATTGAGTTGATTGCTAGTCGGCTAGAGCTTGCTGAATGCTCGATTCTAGCTCAGAAAATGGTTACTAATCGAAGGGTGGGTGCTAAGGTGATGATTACCTGATAAGCCGAGGTCAAGCAAGGTCATACTCATGTCTTGACCCCAAACTATGAGATCTTCCCAGAAAACACCGTTAAAAAGTTGGCTGACTGTATGAGGGTAGTGATGATCGTTATATCACGTATGCTATGAAGAATTTTTATTCAGTCTGTTGGTCTTTGTCCCCCCCCCCCCCTCTTCCTCTGTCCTTCTCTGGACCCATTGCTAGTATTTGAAGCAAATCATAACTAACCATATGTCGATTTTTTTCGGCCACAGATTCGTCCGCTGTTTTGTTCGAATCTGTTGTTGGCGTTGCTGATGCATACTTCTATAAGTTTCAAGAGCAATATTTCATTAAGAGAAGTGCGTCCGGAATTAGAGATGCCATCCGGAATGCGTTCCGGATCAGGAACGTTTTTGCGATCCTAAATGTTTTGTGGATGATCCCAAGCCCCATGGCATTCCACTATACGGATGCCTAATTGCAGTAATATTTGTATGGCGAAGTATGGAAGTATTGAGCATAAACCAGCACAATAACCTTTAATGCAATCTACGTAGGCCGGAACCAGGTAGGTATAAAATATGGAGTTAAAATGGAGTGGGTCGCCAGAACATATTCCATGGACCTTGCTATGCATATACCATTTAAAACAGTAGTTAGGTCTTCAAGGCACACACAGTGACATGTCTCGTTTCTACGAAATGACGAAATAGGTGGAGTCGGAGTCAAATACCATTCAAGGAGTCAATCAAGAGAAGAGTGGATCAGGAGCTTAGAGACGGTCTACTTTATGCCCATATGTGTTGTCGGTCGAAACGGGCTTGTTAAGCATGAAATATATGTGCATTTTGAGATCGAGACTGCGGTTAGTAGACTTCATCGAAAGGGATTCGGAAGGCGATGTATTCGAAGAGTGATATGACATTGATGCCTATCAAGGAGTGATCCAATCAGTGATACTATGGGATCAGCTAAGGAATGATAGAGCCAATTCTTAATGCTTGCTGCCTATCTCATTCAAATGAAAGAGAGTGCTTATTGTGCATTACATATCACGGATATGCAAATACCTGTTGTATTTTAGCAACTTTCATTGACCTGGATCGTCACCTGTACAGCAAATGACTCGAGTTGGCCTACCTTGAAAAGTAAGTAGAGAAGAATGACGATTATAACGGCGAGTGCAAGCGTTACAGCGCTCATTTTCTAGCTAGCCAGTAAGCGTGGCAACCGCTCGATCCGAATGTAAGGAGATGTGAATGACTCGCACATTCTTTGGAATTCGATTACGATAGATCCATTTCAATATGCAATATTATTCTTATGCACATTTCTTTCCTTTTTTTTTGCAGCATTATTCTTTATATTATTCTCTTATCTATTTATTTTTAATGGGCTCGTTCCAATACTAAAATTTTTTAAATAATAATAAAAATAAGATAATATTNNNCGCTTCAGCAATCAAAGTAGACGATCTAATATTGCCGATCCGTTGCCAGAGATATTAAACTACGACTAAACGCCACAAAAGTGCCCTTTATTAGAGCTCCCTAGGCTAGGTGATTCAGCTCGTGAAAGGTACGTATCCGTCATGATCCATCTAATCAGTGAATTATATGGCATTTTTTAAAGCTACAATCGCCGACGACTGATTCATCTATGAAGAAGTCATCTATTCCATCCTCC
The DNA here is from genome assembly GCA_022844705.1 of Toxascaris leonina. Lineage (NCBI taxonomy): Eukaryota > Metazoa > Nematoda > Chromadorea > Rhabditida > Ascarididae > Toxascaris > Toxascaris leonina. The sequence goes on from JAARMF010002858.1 coordinate 17,711, forward strand.
CTCAATATGAGCCGTATAGAGGTGATCGATTGCCGAATTATATTATACACAAAAATTTTATAGCACATCTTTATAGCACATTTTATAGCACACCTAATTGGACGTAAATCTTAGAGAAATTGATTCGGCATCAGTTGGTCATTAGTTAAAGAAACAAGATACAAGGATGCAAAGACGGCTGTAGTTTTCATCGATCCACGTGTCGATGCAGCTGGCAACCGCACACGGTTGTTGTGACCAGATTTTTTGGAACGCTTGGTGGTCAACCTTCTGGCGATCCGTTGGGAGATCAGCCGGGGATCGAACCCGGGTCTCTTCGTTTAACAGGCGAAGCCTTTACCATTGAGCTACCGACTCCCAGTTAAAGCAACACTCATAAAAATTCATACGACATATCTCCGATAATAAAAACAATTTTTTTATTGCTTTAGCACCGGAAGTTCCCGAATTGAAGCTACCAAATAATTGACAACCATCGATTGAACTTCAGCATAACCTCGCAAACTTACCAAGAAGGGTTTTACCCTCATGAGCTAAACGAGTGAAGAAAACAACAACAAATAAACAACAGAGATTAAGATTTGAATCGTTGTTACCAATTGGTTTCATTGATTGAAAGAACACGATTGGTGCTGAACAAACACATCGAGAATTCATATTGCTCGATGCACGTCTTATAGATATTCGGTTTCGATGCAAGAGGAAAGAGGAGGGGGAAAGAGGAGGAAGGGAAGGAGGGAGGAGGGGGAAGGGGAGTGGAAGGGGAGGGGGAGGGGGAGGGGGACAAAAATTAATGCACATGAGATTTGGTGCTTATAATTTGTTTGATAGAACACACAGTTCGTCACGTTTGGACTGGCGGAGCACTTTCAGCAAGGACACAGATATAGCTAATGCTGAAATATCGGAATATATGCGTATGTTCAATTTGTACGAAGCGATGATATTAGACGAATCATTGACCTTAGAGGATATATACTGAACTTAGAGAATATTTCATCCAACGATCCATGCACTCAGTCAGGCGAGTAGTCAATTCTTTGTTTTGTTGCATTTGGTACAGTTTTTTTGCAGTTGGTATAAACCTTTCTCGCTACTGGTATAGACTTTCTCGCAATTGGTATAGACGTTTTTCGCAATTGGTATAGACTTTTTCGCAACTGGTGTAGACTTCGCAATTGGTATAGATTTTTTCGCAATTGGTATAGACTTTTTTTCGCAACTGGTACAGACTTTTTTCACAACTGGTTTAGACTTTCTCGCAATTGTTATATACTTTCTCGCAACTTGTATAGACTTTTTCGCAATTGGTATAGACTTTTTCGCAACTGGTATAGACTTTTTCGCAATTGGTGTGGACTTTTTCGCAACTGGTATAGATTTTTCCGCAACTGATGTAGATTTCTCAATTGATACAATCCGATGACCTTAATTGCTGAGTTGTAGAATTTAAATTCACTAACTAGAAACTGGAAAAGTTTGGCATTTGAAGTGATGGCTAGCTGGGCCGATAAAAGACGGAAGTCTATACCAATTGCGAAAAAGTCTATACCAGTTGCGAGAAAGTTTGTACCAATTGCGAAAAATGTCTGCACCAGTTGCGAAAAAGTTTATACCAATTGCGAAAAAGGTCTGTACCAATTGCGAAAAAGTCTATACCAGTTGCGAAAAAGTTTATACCAATTGCGAAAAAGGTCTGTACCAATTGCGAAAAAGTCTATACCAGTTGCGAGAAAGTTTGTACCAATTGCGAAAAATGTCTGCACCAGTTGCGAAAAAGTTTATACCAATTGCGAAAAAGGTCTGTACCAATTGCGAAAAAGTCTATACCAGTTGCGAAAAAGTTTATACCAATTGGCCTCGACAATAATTTACATAGCTGTTAAACAATCACTTACATAGTTGTATATGGGAGGAATAATAAATATTTGAGACGTTCATAATTTGTTCATTTGCTTCCAATAGTATACGTGTGGAGTGGTTGATTTCCTTAAATGATGGGTGTGGTAACGCTTGCATTGGCGGTAGTCGTTGTGATTCTTGCATATCTTCTATTGCAGGTAAACAATGATCACTTTTTGTCGCTATCGATGTTTAGTCGATGGCCTTGTGCCATGTATAAATAAAAACAAAAATAAAAATAAAAATAAATATGGATATAAATGTAAATATAAATATAAATATAAATACAAATGCAAATATAAATATAAATATAAATAATATGAATATAAATATAAATATAAATATAAATATAAATATAAATATAAATTAAATATAAATATAAATATATACTTATATATATCCCCAGAAGTTGCTCTAACTGCGTCCTTCTTCCTTGAAATTGTTGCGCTTGTTGCGCTAATTCACACATGACAGCTACCACGTTCTTCAATTGTTATTTCAAACACCTGTCTGTGCACATGGACATTCGTCTGTGCACCTTCATTCAACCCAAACGATCCAATACAGAGCAATTTTATGGGTTCGTGATTCATGAGTGACGGCGCGAATCGGGCAACTCCACTATCATAGGATCCACAACTAATAAATACTAAAATCTTTAAAATATTGGCCGATACAATGACCTCACGAATCAGCCACCTCGAACGACCGCACAGACAACAATCCAAGAATGATTCTTTGATGAACTTGATGGTGTGGGTGGTCGATCGGATTGAGATGTACGCGATACTGATTAGGATGATTTTGGCAATTACCATTGCCACCGGCTATTTCGTCATGAAGAATCAACAGAAAGTGTTGAGTGCTGCACTTCGGTTAAAGATACGGAAACAATTAGCCAAAAAAAATTAAATAATTATCGATTGGCCGATCAAAATGGTGCTCTGAAAAGCTTTTTCCGGAAGAAATACTGTTTCCGGAAGGGACGTCGTTTCCTCCGGAATGGCTTCCGGAAATATGACAAGTGTTATTTGCGGAATTTCAGAAATATTCAGAAGAAAGAACGACGAATGAAAGGAGCGTGAACGATGAAAGTGAAAAGGAGATCACACTAAATGATGAGGCAATCAATCGTTTTATTCTTTCAGATGACACTTATTCTTTTTATTGCAATTCTGCGAACGAATCCAAAAATTTCGATCGATTTTTTTTGTAGGGAAATCGCCGGACCGGAAAAAAATAGAAAGAATGTTCCGGACCGGAATTAGTCCTTGTAGGGTGTAGTCCGGAAAAAGTCTGCAAGAAAATCGGAAGTTCAGTGGGCTCTCCCATGTAGGTAAGCCATGATCTCATCTTCATATATGAATAATCAAAACAGATCCTTTTGCTGCAACCAATAAAGTCTCCTATAAATGTATAACGACTTATGTATTTTTTTTTTTTTTTTGAAAAATAACGGCAAATATTTATAGGGAAGTACAACGGTTCCAAGTGTCACCGGAATAACGTCGGTAGTGTCTTCTGATGCTAACGAGAGAAATATCGATGACGAGATGGTTAGTAGCTTTAATGAGATTTGATGAGCTCGAGCTCAATTAACGCAATAAACAACATGAGCTCAAGCTTTTGTAAGCATCTCAGCGATGAGCTAAGCAACATTCTTCGGCATCAGCATTCTAGCTCATTTAGGATCTATACACGATGTTCTTACTAGATGACCTAGTGAAGGAGACTATTTATTTATTATTTATTATTTTTTATTTTTTATTTATTTATTTTTTTGAAAGGCAAAAATGCAACAGAAGCAATTTTTTTTCTGACATCTATGCACCTAGAACTGATATTCTCTATGATGTCTTTAATTCAATGGATGTTTATGGATCGCTCGCCATCGATTTAGTGGATCGTCACGAATGCAACTCTATGACATACGATTGACAGCGACTGAGATTTTGGTGATAGCTATATATTGATCACCGTGACCACTGACTCCTGACCCATGAACGGATTTTTTCCCTGACCCATGAAGGGATTCTTCATTTGAGATCAGATCCATAAACCGAATTTCATCACGATCGGAAATTTCTTCACATATCCGGCTGCTGCCAGAGGATAGATGACACTGCGTTCTCTGCAGCGCGAATACGTATTAGTAGTGCAATTGTGTGCAATGAAATTCAAGAAATAATGCAATGATATCGCAGCGCATTTGTCATTCCATGGATCGAGTGAATTAATTCCTGATTGCTAAAAGCTTATATCTTTAGGATCACCCCACTGATCTTATCGGGTAGTAAATTGGAAGTGAAGATACTCTGAGGTATGAAACTAAATTGAGAACCTATGTTGTTAAATATTATATCACATAGATTTCATTATGGTCATTTTTCTTGTTAATGAGTTGGAGAGGCGAAACAAGTCGACGGACGCAGATTCACAGACGTTCACAGACATTCAGGAACATTCGCAAAGTCCGCAGACGTCCGCGGATATTCACAGACATTCGCAGACGTTCACAGACATTCTCAGACATTTGCAGACGTTCATAGACATTCAGTGATATTCATAGACGTTCACAGGCATTCGCAGACATCCACAGACATTGCAGTAATGCGCTTATTGCAATAATCACGAAAAGCATTGAAAAACATTAACTACAATCGATATCGGTTGAAATGTCGGCTAAGAAAATTTGAATATATTTTTAGGAGGTGAGTGCAAAATCGAGTAGCACCACCCAAAATAAGCAAAGTGCAGCATCGCACTCAGATGTGACAATAACAACACCGGATGCGACAAGTTCAAAATCGGCCACAACAAATACTATCACTAGTAGAACGAACACTGATTTCGCATCGCGAAAACTTTTATTTGGTCGAAGTATGCAGGTGAGTCTTTTATTCGGTCGAAGTATGCAGGTGAGTCTTTTATTTGGTAGAATTATGCAGGTGAGTCTTTTATTTGGTCGAAGTATACAGGTGAGTCTTTTATTTAGTAGAAGTATACAGGTGAGTCTAAGTTGTTGGTGATACGATTGCCGATTAAGCTGAGAATCTATGAGACAAAGATACACAGGATAGATAGCCCAATGAACTTTTTTTCCGATATGTTTAGAAACGTGAAGAAAATCACTTCATCTTAGAGAATATTGAATGAAAAAGAATTGCGCGATAAACGAATTTTAAAACTCATTGAAAATGACCGGCCATATTTGAAGTAACCTTCCCTCCCCCCCTCCCCCCATCCCTTCATCCCCCTGCTCTTCCTCATTTCCACTCTCGACCCCCCATCCAACTCCTGCCTCATTCTTCCGGTTTCCTTCTAGTATGGCTGCTCTTCCGTTCCAGTTGTAGTTTTATATTTTCAAAGTCTTTATTCATAATGATGGATGTTAGAATGGATACTTCATTGCAAACGATTGATGCCTATGATGGATATTGGTTAGCTGTTCTTGTGAATCTACTCTTGTTGTATCGGTTTCAAGTTTTATTTTTTGGTAATCGCAGCAATTCTGAATAAGATGAAAGGTGATTTGATTGGATTTTTTTTTTTATAGGCATCGACTAATACTGCCACTTTGCCTACATCTGTACGCCATCGACATATTGTAAGTGATGCCATTTCCTCGTCTCGTATTGGAATGCTTAAGAAAACAACGCAATTTTCTTGCATAATATAAAGAGTTTTGCGAAGAGTTTCGCGATGAGCTTTAGCTTTCTTATTGATATTGGAAGGTATTCAGCCGTTAGAAATTTATACAGCCATTTTTTTCGCCTATATTTTTGCCTGTCTGTCGGCCTGGCCTGCTTGCCTAGGCCTGCTCGCCTGGCCAGTGGGGTGGCGTCACTTATTGGCTACAACAATACAAAACCACGGGTCTCAGTACCCTAATGGAAGCGCATTGTGACCGATAGCGTCATCGACGCTCGATAGTCCGGTCAATCAAGTGATCAAGTAATATTTTTGCCTATATTTATGCATATATTTGCTTATATTTAAAGGCAAACAATACACCTGAATCGCCAAATGACTTCAGTCAAGATGTTCAAATACCTCCTCGACAAAAGGTAAACACCTACGAGTTTTAAGGATGCTACTTCTTCGGGATAGTTGGTGCAGCTTGTTCGCACTGATAATTTCTTAGCACTAAAACAACTCCATTATTATCAATTATGATTTAAATAAATTGACTTATTTGTGAATAAGTTAAATGAACTCCGGAGCTCCTTTCCGAGCCTTTTAGACATAGTTCGATAACGGATGCTTCAGTTAATGAGTGATTCCAGATTATAATCTCATGTATCATTTCGACATGCAATGCTTCATCTATTACTCCATTTGAATAGTTGCTTC
>JAARMF010002859.1:0-16682 GCA_022844705.1 Toxascaris leonina
CTGTAAGGTAATACTAAACTGGGAAAGTGCTCGCTTGTTATGAAACAGCCGTCTTTACAAGCTTTTTGGACATTCTGTAGAAAGCGAATTACAATCATGTCATATCAGTGCTGATGCAGTCGGACATATCCAGTTTCCCGCCATTTGCAAATTGTAAACGCAAAAGCTATGAGAGAAGCTTCATTTTCTGGATACCGTAATCTGCACCACAGGATGTGCTCATCGATCGAATTTTCTTGCCGTTGATTATCCCTAAAGTAAGTTAATGACATCTCGATAAGCAATAAATTATAGTGATTAAATGTTTTTCTACAGTCGATTGGCCTCTGTGTTGATGTTGAGCAGCGAACTTTTGCTCAAGAATTTATGCCAAAGTCAATGGAGTAGGATGAAACAAATGAGGCGTTCTCTTACAATCTAATCACCACTCATGGCGCAATTGGCAGGTTCAGTAGTCAGCGTGTACAAAATGAGCATTCATTTGTCGAGTTGTTTCAGCAGTCGCAAACGATGACTCATTTGACGTTAGTGTTGAAGTGAGAATCGAATTCTAAGGGTGTAACAGACCTTTATTGCTGCAGTAGAGAAGTGATTTTCACCCTCATAGGGCTATTAACTTTTCGATTACTGTCTCTGATTTATTATCCGCTATGCACTCAATCACGAGGATACTTTCGAGATCTTTTGCTGTTTGCTTCAACATAGGGCAATTGCTTTATCTGAGTTCATTGGATTGAGGTAGCAAGACAATAACAGCAATGAGAAGCGTTAAATCAGTGTTCACTTCTTCCGGGTGGGCACTGCCTTCCGCATTAATGAAGTACTATACCACTTGCCACAAAACTGCTTTCAGAACGGCAGCATTATAGCTGTAGATCCGGACAACTTCAAGGCATCATGTTTCCTCTGTCAATGCTGTAAGATTTCTTTTATTCGTTTCATTGGCTCAACTACGCAGTCATTTCTCACAATGACCACAAACATTGTTGTTCTCCATCCACTATATTCAACATCTACAAACCTAAACGGAACATCGGTTAAGCGACTTCTTCAGATGCTTAATCAAAGCTTCCAGTAAAAAGCTTAACTTCGCATTCAACTTCCACTGACATACTTTTAATAAAATACTGCTGATTATTCACTAGATATCACTCTAAATATTCTCCCACTGTAGAACCTGTAGGTCCGTAAGTTCCGTAAATTTGTGTTTACGTGCCCATGCGTATCTGTGCACCTGCAAATGCACACTTGTATGTGCGTTTGCATTTTTCTCAACACATCAGAAAACGAGGTGTGCACTATCCTCCTCGATGAGACGAAGTGCTGCTGAATTTCCGCTGGGTTAACTTGAAGCCTCACTCCCACCTTCCCAGCGTGTTGTAATTCCGACCACAAATATCAGCTCTGATGATGTTTGCACATAGGCGGTACATCTCTTAGAACGTTTTGCTGGCTACACCTGCATCTTACAGCATTCCGTACTGTAAGATTTAGGTGTAGCCAGCGAAACAAAAAAAAAGTAAGTTTCATGCAGCATTTTCGTATGAAGTGGATGTTAAATGAAACCTTTCATTCAGTATTTCGTGTGCTGTTGACATGCACAAGTTGTTTTGTGCTGCTACCCTATTCTCGCGACTTACTCTTTGGGAATAAGAGTTGGACGCATAGGAAAGAATCCTTACAATTCTTCACGGGCGGAAGGCTTCAAGTACGTTGTCATCGTACCTTCAGATTGCAAATAATGCACCCTTCATCATCATCCGAATGTCTCTATAAGTTGTTCTTAGCATTCTATAGGTACCAATCACAACAAGTGCTTTCACATTGCTGTCAGCATTTGTGAATTGCAGACGAAACCACATCGCACTCTCTCAAATCATCGACTGAAACCGCCCAGTCGAAGGCAGTCATCTCCACTCTACCAGGTCCGATTTCAAGTACCTTCTTTCATTTCGATGATTTTATTTGCTCCCAATTTCCTTATATATCTACATAGCTAGCCAATACAGTAACCCCCATTGCCAATGAAACGATGCATGAAGGGAGTTTGCAAGGTAAATGATATCTACTAACACCAATCGTTGTGTTAAATTTAGTGCCAAGAATAAAATCAAATACCGTATACAATGCACAAATGTGTCGAATATATAGGCAAACAGAGGTGTCCGATGAAGCAAACAGTCGGTTACACTGCACATTTCTAGTTGACGATGACGAAATGTTCTTGGCAGGTCTCCAAGATGGCACTCATTTATCGGAAATATTAGCAAAGCATCTATAGTTGATCCAGAAGAATAGATCGAGTGCTATAAGGACAAGTTACAAAGATACACTCTAAGTTTAACACTCAGATAAGAAAACCAGCAGAAAATGAGTTGAGCAATGATGCGACATAAACGTTTGTTGATCGATTGGCGGAAACGATTGGTTGTTGAAATAACTTAGTGAATTCATATCGAGATTGGACTAATTCAATTCTGAGTGAATTGTTTTGTTCTGGTGAATTCATCAAGTTACTGAACCATATATCAGAGCAAAGATTATCTTTTGTTTATTTAAGACAAAGAAGATGATTGCCTCAAAAGCTGTGTTTAGCACCCTTTTGCCACACATCTAAAAGGGCTTGTTCCCGAACAGCATTCCGGTGCTGTCATTTCTTCAGGGCACATTGCACCATAAACAAGCAAACTGTTAATGTTGTGAAACATTTGTTATGACTCCACTGATGCATCAAACAAAGGGGTGGTGTTCAGCGAGATTAGAATTTATAAAAGCCAAAGAAGAAATGTTCAGGGCATCGATATTTGCATGGTGCATAATAGTAGAATAATTTAACGATGTTTATAGCGTTGCTTTATTATGACACCGCTACTCACACTAATGCAGAGAGCTAGTCAAACTTTTCACCTGAGATCAGAGCAAATAGGACATTCTTCCGCAATTATTGCCTTCAGCAATTTTTCATTAGCTGAAATACGCTCGTGACTTGATCGAGGAATGTTTCATTCAAAAGTGTAGCATTTGCTTGCAAGAAACACCTTAACATCTTTTGGAACAACAAAGTTTGTCACACTGCCAATTCAATTTGCAGATTTGTCCATACCTGCAGCCATGAATTCTCATCTATAGTGTGGGATTCAGCATCAAATTTTTCATGAAAGTAATGAAAAATAATCGTGCGAAATCCCACGTGGTCGGTGACTCAACATGTAAAAATGATCAATTTGCCGTTGCGTGCAATCGTTTAATTGAATGCTATTTTCATATGTTTCGCGCTGAAATATTCATGCTCATAACTACTTACTGCGCACTAAAGCACATATAATATGTACACAGCGATATGCTGTTTGATCGCATTTAAAAGAATGCTTTGAGCAATACAGAGGATTGTTGAGGCAGATGAAAGACGTCCATTACTGCTTAACGGAAATCATTTTCGTGTTCAGTAAACTTTGGCAGATTCCACGTTTCAAAGCTCACGCAAACGATTGTTTCAAGATAAGCGAGTCAGCACTGATAGATGACAACTGCTAGTTAATATCGGTGATAGTTGATATCAGCACTCGTATTTGATATTTCAGGCTCTCCAGGTGCTCCTCCTCGACCATGGTGTTCGCACTTCGCATTGTCATTTTTTTTGTTCGTACAGCTCTTGATCTATCCCCATGATGGATTGCTTATACCTTGATCGATTTCGAATTGCGTTCGTTGCTTTTGATTTCCTCTACTTTTATTTCGAACGTAAAACAAGATTATTACATACCGCATTATGAAGATGTTCACATTCTAATATGTCTACAGCTCTTTTCCTCTCCAACGGAGCAGATAGAAACGAGGGACTTCATAGAAAGGTCAGGGGTCAAGGGTCCAGATGTCAGCCTCCCATCTCATCTCAGACACATGCCAGCCTCACTCAGCCATATGTGATGCTTCATGGCCATCACTTCCCTAAAGTTCTCCACATAGCAAGTTTACTGTAGGAACTCATATTATGAGTGACAGCGAAATGAGATATTATGCGCCATAGACACCTCCCTTCCCCTTCAATTTTGCGGGAAATTTAATGAGACCAAGATAGCACTTGTAGAGGGTGCATTTACGTGGAAAAGCACATCACAGTTTCTATGCCCACTCATGGGGTCGATAGCTAAGTGGTAGAACCTTCGCCTGTTAAGCGAAGCGATCCAGGTTCGACTCCCGGCTATTTCCCAACGGATCGCCGAAAGGCTGACCACCAGGTGCTCCAAAATCAGGTAACAGCCATGTGTGGGCATGGCTGTCAGCTGCATCGATAAGGAATTCGATGAAACTACAGCTGCCTCTGTGCCTCTGTACGCCCACCCATGAAAAAACAGTTGTTCGGAAGTTAAAACAACACAAAACCGATGAAAACTGGCACGTTTCCGCTGATCAAATACCACAGAATCGCTTCAAAATCCATAAAAACTAAGCTAACTCTGGGCCCAGTTGGTTATTCTCTGTTGCTGTAAGACCGCTTCAAGTCGATTTTCCCGTCCCAACGTAAAATTTTGTGCTCGTAAAGTTTCTGTTTTCGACTCCTTCAGCAGTTGTCAGCAAAAGCACTAAGCAATTCAGGCAGAAGACCAGCACGAATATGGATCTAGCTGGAATGATCCGTTATTTTCTAACACATTCTTTTCAGAAAATAATTCACTTCTTTGTTTCATTTAGCACAAAAACAACACAGATCTAGTTGCTGAATGCCGTGAAGTGAACCTCAAGGACGTTTAATTCGATTTATCCACTGAATGCGATAAATTTTTTATGAAAAACATTTATTACATTAGAACTATAATAAAAGAAAAGAAGGCGCTTTGAATGGACAAACAGCTCTCGCGAAGCTATCAAATTATATGGCAAATACAAGCGATCACTTATTGGCGAAAATGTACAAACAAGCACGAAAGCGAACATTGAGCCATTTCAGGGAGTTGCGAGCGGTTAGCACATCTACCCTCATTTCTGTTGGTTGTGTGATGCATTATGAGTTTAATGCAGAAGGGTGGGGGAATGGGCTGAGGGAAATACGCCGAACGGCGATTACCAGATAAAGCACTCGACAAAGCTATGGAAAGAGGGAGCGCTGACTCGAGCAGATGAACGCAGAGGGCCCGCTGAAAAAAATTTGCCCCTGTACAGCCGTAAGCGAGCCCGTTTCAGGCGAATGTTTGAGCGGATGGGAATAGGACGCCCGAATTGCTTTTGCTTTTCCTTCCATCATATTAATCAAGGTCATTGATGTATTATGACGTCCTTTCAACAACGAAAATTGCTTCACGCTGCATACATAAACATAATTTGTAGATACGTTGCAGGAAGAATAAACTGATAATGCTTCCTAGCAACCTATTCAGATTTTGTTGATATCCACACAGAACTGTTGCTAATCGTCAAAACGTTTCTAGACAAATGCGCCTCACTCTTACTGAAAGAAAACTGAAGACTGTCCAGTGAGTTTGTCTTCACCAATAGTTGGTGCTATTTCCACTGCTTGAAGCACGAATACATTCATCACTTTTAAGTACCCCTCTACTCGCGTATATGCAGGAATGGTGTTTTCACTGTTGTATCATTTACAGCAGCGACGTATGGGCATTTTCAGGAGAAGACGGCATAAGGGCACGATAAAAACTAAATGATGCTCAGCTCGCTGATGATTATCGGACGGACGTGAGGCGTACAAGTGAATTCCTTGAACTGACATTTGAACAGGTTCTGAATGCTTCGAACGCACGGCATGATTTCAAGGGGAATTGGTTTCTGCTGAAAGTTTGTGGGATAATCCGGTCAAGGAGAGTTGAAAAGATTAAGAAAAAGGCGATAAAAGCATTCTTTTCTTCCGACTCATCATTAGCTTCAAACTCTGATGTCAGCAGATCCATCGTCTAGCCATGCCACTACCCGATTTTAATGAAACGGTGCCAAATGTCAGTTGCATATGGGACATTTTGAAACGCATTCATAACGCACAAACAACTAGTTCAACGTTTGTTGCGTAACACCGTTGCGCATTGTGCGCGGACCCGAATTATGCACTGAAAGCAGGTACTGAATCTCGAGGAAGGTCGGCCTTTCGGAAGCCGCAGTGCGCCAGCAATCGCTAAGAAGATCAGCCAACTCTGCATCTACCGAAGAACCAAATTCCAAATACGTCTGAAATAACGCCCATTGCCTTCGCACATTTGAGAAAGGCGTCACTGAGTATAAATTGTAATCTGCATCGATACAACTATTGCGATTAACCTTGCTCCCTCATTTTCCTTATATGTTGCATTTCTCTCAGCTGAAGCAGAAAACGCCCACTGAAGAATTAATAACCGAACGGATGACGAAGATTGTAGCAATCGAAAGGAATTTTTCCCATCTAAGAGCAGCTGTTCAAATTAATTTATTAGGCACTCTATCAGCATTGCTCCTTGCGAGTGATGGATTGAAAAAATTGAATTTCGTGACGTTGACATCGGTAATCAAACAACTCTCGCACTTATAAAGTAGACAAATCCACAAATGTGCTCAATTGAAACAAGTTGAACGCCAATCTTGAAGCATTCTCATCGCGGCACATTCATTCGATTTTCGGAGATTAATCAGTTGTAAGCTATCTGACTTGCGAAATTATGGCATGACAGTGATTGATTTATAACGAAGTAGCCGATGAAGTAAAGCTAATAATATAACAGCGACAATAATTTTAAAAAATTGCTCATTTTCGTGTGCAACAATTTTACTTCTACGAACTCAAACTGTTATCACCGGCAATGGTGCAAATGCATGCAAACTCTCTCAACAATTCCCACATNCCACCCCTCTCATAAAAAATTCTGCACGACCAGTCTTCATAATAAAATAACTAACCGCTACTTCACCATAATATAGACGTCGTGAGTTCTCCAGAAGGTCACTGTTGGACATTTCTTCGAACGGAAGATGTTCACATTTGCTGAAGATTTCCCAGATGCTCACAGCAAATGACCAAACGTCACTTTTACAAGTCCATTCGTTCTGAATTTTAAACAGCTGTGAATTTACATTTAAATGACTTCGCATTATGGAAAGCATGAAAGAAATGAGCGCTTTCAGTGTGTTCTGAACTTCATGGATGGTGCAATTAAAGAACCAAAGTCTACTCTGTGCTAAGAGGCAAGGATGTTTCATATATTTAATTGCGAATCCACCACAAGTAAAAGTGCTCAAGTCTCATAAATTTACTTTGGAAAGATATTTAGAAAACCTCTATGAATCGCAAAGTGGAGATGATCTTTGGTTAGCACTGAAAGAGGTTAGAAGTAAGCACTTCAGAGGTGTTCGCATGAATTGGGAGGATTCAGCGAATTTGTTCGCGGACAAAGGCTTTCGCTGGTCAAGGAAAAACAAAAGTATATATCCGTCTTAATCGCAGCCGGATTTATAAGGCTTCAACATATTTATTATGAGTTGTTTCTTTTTAATTAGAGGTACGGGTGCAGAGGGAAAAAGAGTGGAAGGAATAGATTCGCGAAGATTTAAAATCTTAAAAAATGCGATAAACTTCTATTCGGCGACAGCAGTAATGAATTCCGGGAATTGTCGATCAGTGCACAACAACACTCTAGCAAATGAATGAATAATGCAGGAGAACGAAGGAAAAGGCATTCGAACAGCGAGTCTCGAACAAATGCTCTTTAATCCATATCGCTGCGATCACCTGCTGTTTAGCAGCGAATATTAGTCACGATATGCGTTTTGGGAATGATGCTGTTTGCGCTCTATCGACGGCTTTCTACATCAACCGGGAACGCTATGAATGGAAGAGTAGGTAATTGTGGAAAAGTAAAAGTCGAGATATTCAGGTCCCTAAACAGTCTCGCGTATTGTCGCAGGGGACGATATTCGCAAAATAAAAACTCTTCGGCGCCTACCGGAAGAAAATCGGCAAAACATTTTTTGAGGAATCGAAATGTTTACCGCAATTATGCATTCGGGAGCACTATATCTGAGTTGAGCATGATGGAAGAGCCCTCTCGGAGAGGCGACTTTTACATGTAGACTTGCATCGACGAGGATGCACTGCGGTGAGAGATGACCGTGTACGATCCTCTTCTGCTCCAGATACTTCATCCCCGATGCTAATTCGTTCGCCATTTTGAGGAGGCTCGTATAGCTGAAATTTTTTAGATTCGTTGCACACTGTCAAATGACAACTTTGATGAAAAATAAGAACTAGGAAGTGTGTTCGATTAAATACATCGATTTGGCGGCACTTGGAATATCATAGGGTTGCACCAAATGAAGAAAGGGGGTGGGATTAGCCAGCGTCCCTTTCTTCCACCAGTTGATTCATGGATCTTTGCATTCAAGACTGTGTTCTTCGCAGCTTGTAATGCACGAAATATCAACAAATTCGCTATTTGGCAGTCAAGTACTAATGGATGTGTTCTGGCATCCTATAGCAGCTATTCACTATTACGTCTACTGATGAGCACTTTAATAATTAAATAGCTTGAAAGGTTTGAAATCTGGCAACGGCAGAACAATCCGCCAAGGGTTCGCAACTCTCTTACTTCATGTTTGGTCGCTGACGGAGGTAGTGACGAACGTTGCCATTGGATGCCAACTCGAGATATAATGAAAGATCTTCGCTCGTTCCATACAACTGCAAAATAGATTCTGCTAAACGTTGTTGAAGAAGAAGGGAGGAGGGAGGTGAAGGGGGTAAAAGGGGTTCCAATTCCTGAATGACACCTTCGATCACAGCTGCTACTCGAGCCCGATTCAGCTTAGGTAAGTTCTGAGCGAAGAACATTAGCACTCAGCATCTAAAACTTAACTGGGCACGAATTGTCCAGAAATTACTTCCGTACCTCAATTTCTGATGAAGGTGAGTTCAAATGAACATAAATTTCGGAGCTGCTTCATTTGACATCATGCTGTTCACGAGAAGATAAACAAATATTACCTGAGGGATCCCTTGTGACATTAATTCATGGCGGGTTAAGGCGATCCAAAGTGCTGATTATGTCACAAAAATTTATGCGGCGGTTTGAACACAGCTGGCAGCGGCAACTTACGTCTACCTGCCTTCGTCCGCTACAAACTGCTTTATAAATACGATTCAGCAGCACACTGTCGCATATGACTGGTTTCCTCGTAAACATGTCGCTGCGATGTGCAAATGAAATTCCATAGGTAATTAATATAACACACTGCCATGCATCTGCTAAATGGTGCATGGGAAATAACCTTTTCCTCTTACCAAATGCAGCAATGGCGGTGTAATAGGGACTTAAAGCATAGCCAGCCAAACACTATAAATACGCAACGCTACACAGCCTCAAAACCATTTACACTGAAATTTACACGATGATGTGCTGATTGAGCAAACTAACATCGCTGCAACGATACTAAAAGATCGCTCACCTTGACGACGTTTGGATGATCCACTTGTGATAATATCTTTGCTTCATCCATCAACGCACTTCTGAAATTTAAATCCCATTCCGATCTTATATAGGCAAACCCGCATTGTTAGCCCTAAGAAAAGCCCAGCAATAGGATTCGGCTATCCACGTTCATCGTGATAAAGCCTCGGTAATGACAGCTGGTCATGTCATGTCAAGGATCGATTACGGGACTGAAAGGAGGGACACGATAATTGCTTGTATGAGCAATTATATGTCTCCAAAATGATGATGCAATGACAACCGAAATTTCGGCCCGAACAACCTACGATATCAATGTTGAGACAACTAAATTTGGTAGTCTGAGATAAATGATCAAAACTAATGTAACCCAACGAACTATCTCATTTATGTTTACTGAAAACAATTGAGAGTGGTCTACTCACTTCGCCTGTGGAGCAAATTCCCTGAGCATTTTCGCTGCCACCGTTCGGTCTCTAAATTTCGCCACCTTAACCACCGTAAATCGTCCTTCGCCGAGCTCCGAACCAAGCATAATTGATCGGGAGTCAATCTTCTCCAATGTCGCTGGTTTATAGCTGTAAATGTGCGCAGCAATTTATTTCAAACTTGGTCAGAGAATTTTTAGATGCTTGCTGGATTCGACAACTGCAAAATGGTAAGTGGAAAGAGGCGAGAAAGTTTGGATTATACGACTTCGCTCATGTGAACACCTGGGCAAATCGTTCTCTTTTTGTGACCAATGAGCGTGGCATAAACTCAACTGCTGCAGGGTGTGGTGAGTTTTTTTGCACCATTTAATGCTCTCTAAGCTCATAGGAAAGGCTGAAGTCCAGTGGAGGAAGTCATCCTACTTTGTGCACCATTGCCGCACAATTTCGCAATTCTGTCTGGTGCTATCCGAATTTATGTTAGCTAACATACAAGCAGGCAGGTTTATGCAGAGTGGAGATTGCAAAGATAAACCTATAGAAGCATGTCGAAATGCATAAACAGATAGAAATAATCTTCGGATCACTCAAGCACATACCACGCCTCCAATTTCCATCAAATTTTGCGGCTAGCCATCTTACGCGGAACTTGTAAGAGGAGAACTGCTAAAGAGTGCTTTTGTGTGAACTGTAAGCGATTAGATTTAATGGGAACATTTTTTGTGCTTGAGTGATCTGTAAATGATGAATGTTCGGTTTGACCAGGAAAAGCGATGAAGCTGTTGAAAACTTCGAATTTTCAAGTTTATTCCCCACGTTTTCAATATTTCCGTATGCGCATTTGCTATTTGATAGCGGTGGGTTTCTTGATGTCTCCCAAGTTTTGCGGTCAAGCATCAGCCTCTAAGGCGATAAATGGAGGTTGCTAACACGCAACTTTGATTTTAAAAACGATACTNTGCGATAAATGGAGGTTACTAACATGCAACTTTGATTTTAAAAACGATACTTCGATATAAAATGAATTTGATAGGGAAACGAGCATAACCAGACAGGGTGAGAAATACCCGCTGAAGAGTTGATAAGGCGGAAAAAGCATAACTTGACAGGCGCGAAGAGAGCTGGCTACTGAGGATTTGAGTTTGCGAATTGACCAAAGGAAATTTATCACATCGTGTTTTAGACAGTTTAACAGTTTCTGCAGGAATCCGCCGTATCATTCAAGTTGTCAATATTATTTGGAGCAAACTTTTATAAGGAAGCGTTGCATATGCACTGCGCATTAATCGCGAATTCAACACAAACGCAAACCTTTTTGCTGACTCAGCAACATTTGAAGTAGCGTAGTGGAGACTGTCGTCAGCAAATTTCCTGAAATCACATTCCTATTTATGTACGCAGATCATATATTTCCTTGCTCAGCAAGACGTTATTTGAAGAATACTTCTTTTTGTCTTCCTGCTACATAAGGAGACAATCGGCACAGTTACGGAGTCCTTAAGATCGGTTTCACATTACGATCAATAAAAAATATATTTGAAAAGTCAGCAGTCTAGTAGACAGCATTCCTCGATAACCCTCAAAAAAGTATGATAATTAATGACCCCTTGACTTTCGTTCTTATTCGTTTTTCTTTTCTATTCTTTTCATAAGTGTTGTCTACGCAATGCGCCATTATCACCTGGCAACCACTGTTTCTTCCGCAGTAGCCACCACTCAATTAGCCACCAATTACCTCCATCAGTAAATTTCCTTACACTTTTTTTTGTGGATTTCAAGTGATTGAGACGTGGTTCAACTTTTCAAAGGAACTGAATGCACTCCAACATTCGATGTAGAACTCAACGAAAGCGTTTCTCCTTCAAGGGCAATGTGTAAATAGATGGGATTAGGAGAACTGCTTAAAAGCATGCTGGTGGCTGAAGAGCAATAGAAAAGCATCCATACGTTCAATGATCTTCAAATTATTCCAAATAGACTAGACTCAATGGATCTCTGTATTTACTTTTTTGGCCATGTCCGATCGACATGGTTCCGTCGCGGAGAAGGTGCAATGATACGCGTCGGTGTTGACATGCCGCCCAACAGTGGTTCCGCTGATGACTCATCAACGCCGTACATATCTGTATATAGAATGATCTTAACGTAAAGTTTACAGAGTTTATAAATACGGCATTTGAACCTGACAGAAATATCGAGATTTTTGGGCATATCTTGGAATAAACTGATTGCCTGAAATTATAATGGTTCGAATTTTGTTTCCATAAACGCTCAGCTCAATTTACACCTCAATCTCCTAACGTACACAAATTCTCCTGGACATGCATTCCTCACTTGCTGAACTTCTCTGAAGAGAAGCCATCTGCTAGCCCGCCTCCCCCCCCCACCCCCCCGCCCCCCCCCCCCCCCCCCNCGAAAACCGAGTGCGGGGAACCGCAAAGAAGTAGGATCTTATTGAAGAACCCCTCTCTCCCCAAGGCTTATGCCTCAGGACTTTTTCATTTCCTCTCATAGAAAATGCCGTGACCTAACACAGTAGCATCGGTATCAATGCCATGCAGTTTGAAACATACTACGCAAATGATTGGCATTTACGTTGCTAATAAGTGCTAAATAAATTGACAGAGAACAAAGTGCAAAAAAACTATTCTCTTTTTTGAACGAAGGATTTTCCCTCAGTGGAATCCCTCCACGAAATCCGCGACCAATGGAAAAACTCAGTGTCTTTTCGAATGCATTCATTGAACACATTCTCTTTCTTCACTAAAATCACACGACATTTACTATGATTTTCAGTGAAGTGTACTGAGTGGATAACTAAAAGGAATTGCAGAGAAGTATCTTCGAATAGAAATGACTTACGCATACCAGACGGCGGAGGTGGGAAGTGGAAGTTCGACCACGAAGGGGATCTTAAATTGTTGCCACCCCAGGTGGTCGGTTGCCTGCAATAAGACACTTTTGATACCGCCATCGTGGAGGATTCCTCATAGCAATTCACAAAACAACGAGGTTCAATGCACTAACTTAATCGAAAATCCACACCATCAAAGTGTGCAAGAAAACGAAAAGCAAATGGATAATGCTCGACAGCAACTCAGTTAAATTTTTTTGGCCAAGATCACTATTATAAAGACAATAATCTGAATAAATGTAATTGAAATAATATAAAATGCAACAATTTAAAAAATTATATTACGGAAGTATTTTTTGCGTAGAAAATGAGCGATCGTATGAGCACCGATGTATTTATCAAGACAACATGGCACATCCAATTTCAACACATACCAATCATTTATGCATATTTAGAACACTTTTAAAATGAGAAAAAATTAGTTACTATATTTCTATTCATTTACTATACAGTCACTATACAAATCTCATTAATTTCTATTCATTAATATGTTCCATATTAAAGAACGCCTTTAACAGCATTCGGCAAAACTTTAAATACCACTCACATCTATCACTGATGACACAGTTTTTGGCCAAAATCATATTTGTATTCGTAATTCGAAAGAGAACTCATTACAAGGAGCAATCACGTTTCATTTTTTCATTCAAAAGATCCTACCTACCATTTTTTATCTCTGTCGAGGAAAAGAGCTCCTTTATGAAACTGAAAGTCGTTCGCCGTCGAAGGATAAAGACTTGTGGAAACGCCCTTCTCTCCAGCATTCGTAACGAGCATTTTCGCTTTTTGTTTATTATAGCTCCTAGCACTGGAACTCTTTCGACGTGCCACCAGAATGCCGCACACGATACAAGTTAGGAATGCGAACAGCAGCAGCAAACCTGTTAAAACCATTCAATAATGACAAGATGGAAACTTATGCGCGGACATGTTATCGACTGCTTACTCGATCAGTTATCAATACGTTACGATGGCAAAGGTAAACAAACGTCCAACAATTAGCGAGCGCCTCCATACTATCAAAATCCGCTATTCTATATTATATTTACGGGGTGCAAATATTGATGGGGTGCAAATATTTCTACATCCAAATCTATGGAGCTAGCGAAATGGTCACATTTCAGTGCCATGCACGTTGTTAGTTGCATTGAAAAAGCTGCTGCCTTCTGAAAATTGAGAAAATGCAGCGCAACATCGAATAGTTGCCTCATGACTATTGCTAACGGATTCCCACTATGCGACAACAGAGTTGCCATCAATCGCAACCGCTACGGTATTTTCACCAAGTCCGGTAATGTATATAATTATTACCAGCGAAGAAGATTGATGACATAAGAAGATTCGAACGCGTAGGCGTTGAAGTCGTTGTCGTATTGAAAGCGACTGAAATGAAGTTTATGGAAAACAATCTAATTATCTAATTATCACTTACAGACGTCCATTTGGGCGAATTTTAATATCACCAAATCCCATAATTGAGACTCATGAGAATTCAGCATGCTCAAGCTCGAATGTGTGCTAAAGTGTTCGTCGAACAACTTTGCCGATTCGAATTTGTAGGTACTGACCTAGACTAATTTCCGTCCAATAAACTCCTGATTACCAAAAATGCTCTTTGACGTACTCATTTCACAAAAAGACTCTCTGCATTGTTGATGCATAGAGATCAACCGAATGCCCCAACATGCGACTGTCTCAAATAGGTGAGAATGAAGAACAGACTTTTGCAGACATTGTTAATTTCTTAACCTTTTGAGTGCTTAAAGTACGTCGGAGAACAACAAACATTCAAACGCGATTTTTAAGATTTCCGTAATAATGTTCCCTCCTCTATTTAAAAAATTTGTGAGCTGCCATAAAACATTGGCATCGTTAAAAAAAGAGCGCACCGATAACAACACGGGAACTAAAGGTGCGCATTGTTCACGCATAACTATACCTTCCCTATTGAGTACCGAATGGCGATTTCTGGAACATAGTGCAATCTTGTAAAAAGCAGTATTTGTTATTTGCGACATGAGTGAACGCAAAAACAAGGCCAATGTGGTGTGAGTTGTGCTCTCAGAAGAAAGAAAGAAGGTGCCGGCAAGCCGTAAACCGTTTCCGGGATCGAATGCACTTCTACGCACACCAAAAAAATTTGCGAGAATTTTCGGTGCTAAGAGATAAGATGCATACGTTTAGCATGTTTGATTATTAGCCACGGTGCAATGTAGTGAGAAATAGAAAATGCCGACAACACAACGCTATTCTGAGACCTGCCATAAGCAGTACAAAAATCAAAATAGATAACAAATAGGCTATTCTCCACGCCCCGATGCTTTTATCCTAAAATATTTGTAAAGCCCACCTAGCACATTTCTAGCCACGGCTAATGGCTTCTTTGAAAGTTTTTCATAAATTCTTCCATCATCTCTGAAGCATTGGATACCCGGAAACGATACGAAAGATTTAGGAGAGAAAAGCGAAAGGGTAAGAGAAGCGATCCAGAGGAAGGGAGACAGAGAGAAGAGTCGCAAACCGGAAGTGGTCGTTGTGAGTGTGCTGAAGTTCTGCGAAGATAACACCATGCTAGAAGTCGGGCCTAAACCTCTTCGTTACTTCTTTAAAATCTTTCTCTCCTTTCTTGCTGAACAACCACAGAAACTTGGATGTTTTGATTTCGATTTCAACTATCACAGGTCCATACATCGTTTCATGGAAACTGCACGATTTCTTATATGAAAAATAGCACATTTGAGTGTGAGGATTAGTTCTGACATTTGTGAAGTCAGGGATACCCTCGAAATTCCGAAGTAACTCTAGCGGCGAAAGTTTTTGCAACGAATATATACCGCATCAGCCGCTGAACACGGATGGTAACAAAAGCGTAATTCGGTTCGGAGCCTTCCAATAAAAGGCGAACTTAAGCAAGTGAAGGGCAAAGGGTAGTTCGAGTTATTAGTGCATAGTGACGGCAACAGGTCGAAATTCTTTTATGGCAGTCAAGTCGAAATTAGTTTAGGGTAGTAACTGACCGAAGGTGTTCGGCTGCAAACGGAAATCGACTGGAACTGAATGCATTGAAATATCGGTCGGTTATCGGCCGAAGGCACTCGGTATGAGCCAAGTTTAGGCTGCGATCGAAACGACAGGAAAAAGTCAAAATCAAAATCCGGTTGGTGAAAACTGACCGAAATATTTCTTTTCAAGCAGCAGTTTAGTCGGTCGGTTTCCGTCGCTACTCGTGCTAACGTTTTCTTAGATATTGCTTTTCAGAGGGACCAATTCAAACGCAAGCAAGAAAATATTGACTTGTGAGATTACGGCAAAGACCGGGAATTTTACTAATTAGATATGTGCCAATTCTACAGTGAAACCATTCACATACGATAACTGGAGATTTAATCGCTATAAGTTCTGACATCGTGCTCATATGGGATAATTCCCCGAACAGGGCTATGAAACCAAACAGGAGTGCGAGTATCCGAATCAGTAGGTTCTGTGCACTTCTTCATGAAGTACTGAGATTCGCTTGAAGGATGTCACACAGATGTTTCCACCAATATGCTCTCATAGATTTTTCCAATAAACGCTCCACCGAGTACGTTTCTCACTGCCCTATTTGCTAACGACATGAACACACCTAGCGGAAAAAAACCTTGGCGATGTGCTAACCAATAAGCTACAGAAAGATAGCCGTTGCATAACTATACAACACAGATATTTGCCTAACATACTTGAATGAAAGTGTACTTCTGTGAGAAAGAGCCAAGGGTCGGTAAAGGTGAGCCTTAGCTTAACAGCGGAGCCACGGCGACCGTGCATCGGAATCCGTAAAGGAAACTGTCGTGGTCGCGACTCACCGTCAGCACTCCTCTGCAAATGGATTTCTATGCTAAGTAGTGACAGCCTATTTTTAGAATACATAAAACAACG
>JAARMF010002861.1:10217-23962 GCA_022844705.1 Toxascaris leonina
CTCTTTCAGAAATTTTTTTTTTTTTTGCGATCCGACTGATTGTAAGATGCGATGAACGCGAAATGATTCCGACTGACTGAGAATTGCATAAAACTTTCCCACATTCAGATCTCGAGGAACTCTTTGATAGACAAACAAACATTCATTCATAAATGATTATAAGTATGACGTTGGCATAATGCGTTTCGCAATGCACAAAAAATTTAATCGCTCATGTGGACAGTGAAATTCACTTTTTTATCGTGAAATGACATTTCTTGTTTCGAGCGAAATTTGGAGAGGGAAAAATGAGGGAGAGAGAGGAGTTAGAGGAGCGAGGAATGGCTGTGCTAGAAAATTATAGCAGCAGTTTTGTTAAGGAAAATGCGGAAGGTTAAAAACCTTTAAAATACTAAACGAATACCATTCCTTCAAGGATATTTACTTCAACCTCATAAAACATTCTTAATATTTGGAAATGACCGTTTTACAAATGTGGGTAAAAACGGATAGTGGTATGACGAATTTTCAACGAAGGCCCTTTCCAAAAGCAAAAATGGGCTAAGGAGCGCGTTAGCTAGTGTTGAAGCATATTTGAAAGCTTTTTCTTTCATTCGTTTAGAAATGCAATTTGTTTCATTCGTCTATTTCGTTCGGTGGCGTTCAACTTATTTTCGCTCATGTTGAAAATATTTTAATAAATAAGAAACATTTTTGAATTGAATGAATAAAAATAGGCATTTCATAATTTGCCGTATTGAGGCTCATATGTCTGAAGCAGCTAAAAAAATATTGCTTTTTACAGACTGAAGAGATCCATTGGGGAAAATTCTTGATAATGACAAAGAAAAATTTCGTTCACAGGCGAGGGGCGAACATTCGGCTTCTAAATTGTCGAGTGACTGCTCCCCTACTCAATCAACGAGATTTTCATTGGCCGTGAAACAACGGTTATCATTTGAGTCTAAATCGAACTAAAATTACAATTTGGTTGAATTATAGGACGTTAATCATTCAATCGAAAAAACGTTTATTCTCATTAGTCCTTTCGCGAAAATCGCTGTCGTAAAAAACATTTGCAACGAGGCGATGGATTTCGACGAGATGAATGAGAATATTCTCTTCATGTAGGACATTAATTGGTAATGTCTATTTTGCAAAAATATTGTAAAAAATAATCTAAAATTATCATCTGCACATCCTATCATTGCTAAACCTCAGGGGTTCTATCCCATATCTTCACAAATCTCAGCTTCTTAAAACTGCATCCACTGTTATTAATAAGTATAACAACTATAGAACACTCTTAGCCGTTAGAGAATTTGAAGGAGTTTGCATTTGGCCAACAGATATATATATATATATATATATATATATATATATATATATATAATATGCGAAAGTGTAATAATTAAATACGCATGTTGGTAGGAGTCAATCTGAGAAGGAAAAGGATTGATTGAAGAAGGAAAAGGAAGAATTGATTTCTGCAGATGCGAAAATCTGCCATATATTCAGGAGAACTGAAGCGGAAATTATTATGCTGTTATGCTGTAAAGCAAATTCGGCGAATATAAAGATCAAATAACATTCTTATATAATGCTACATCCACTCAAAAATTCCTTCAGGTAATTTCTTCTCAAAAACTCAAACTCTCCAAGCGTATCGGTTAGGTACAATAGTTCGTCGCTCTGGAGCGAATTCTATGAATTTGTCTTGAAAGAAAAAAGGTCCAGAAAACTCTTGTCATAAGCAAATTCTTCCCATGAACTCTAACTTTCGTCTTATTTGGCAGAATTCCAACCGTCATTTTTCGGCAGAATCCCAATTTTTGTTTTTTCGGCGATATGCCAACTACTGTCTCGAGGGCACCGAAGAGACGACAGCATACAAGGAGATAAATGTGAAGTAGCTATTAAATCAAACACTAAATTTTTTTTCATTCTCAAATCAAGAGAGAATAGTTTAATGAATCGATGACGTGATGATTATATGCTCATATAATCATTTAATAGAATTCCCTAGTAACTAAAGCGGAATATAGTTCTATATTTGATTTTTGAGCAAAAGTTTTGCGCCACGAATGGTAGTGGAGATTGATGTTTCATCAAGTTGCTCATGTGAAGATCACATTCCACTTAAGCGATATCATCTTCGATAGTCTTGAGATAAATGAAGATGTTGTATTTCCGAAATTTGTACAGGTAATTACAAAGGAAGTTATTTAATAATGAGTGAGAGGCGTTTGAAACTTCGAGCAGTGCTCATGATGCATTATTCCCTCTGTACAGCGAGAGTTAAGCGGTAATTCTATGAACGATTATTCGCAATCAGAACTCTTCTTTATCTGAATGAGGAGCGGAAATGAATGTGAAGTCGTGTAGGCAATCGTAATTTCATTTCATTTCACCGATCTATCACCACCTTATTGCGTCATCTTTTGTGTGTAAACAACACTTAGCTATATGGTGCTCCGCTATTTTCCACTTTAGCTGAAATTTTCCCAAACGCATCATTCGGACATTTGTTTTGTTTGGCTATTGAAAGCGACTGAAGACAACGACGCTGAACATTAATATCGACGTCGTAAACAACATATGAGTTAGTGTGCCCTTCGCCTAGAAAGCATTCCAAGCACACTCATATTTACGCAAATACAAGCATACAAACACACAGACCCATACAAATACACATATAAAATACAAATATATATAGGCACAGCCATTCACATACACTTTCTTTGAGTGTATATTGTTGCGCACAGCATCTTTCGCTTGCTAGATTAGCAGTGATCGCGCGAAAGCAATGTATATGAGAACACCACTAGATGCTAAAATCGTTGTGAGCAAATATAATAAAAACGCTTAGGTGAATTTCGCGATATTCTAAATTTCATTTTTAAATCGAACGGCTGCTAACGCGAGCAATATATCAACTTTTTACAGAATTATTGACAAAAAAAAGTTTCACGGCAAAGGCAATTTCGGCAAATTCCGTCTTTTCATTTACTTACGGTCTAAACGATATATATGATACACATCTATATAGAAATTTGTATGTTATGCGCTTATATGGAAAACTATTTAAATCTCAAACGAATATTATCGATTCGAGACGGAAGAAAATTGAGTGTGAGTTGAAATACTACGTTTTTACGCAGAATGCTCGAATTGTAATTGAAATGTCGGTAGATATTTCTTGAAGTGTTTGCTGATAAACGAAATAACTTTGTAGTATGACATATAGGGAGATTTTTCCTCCCTCTGATAAAACGGTCTCCATGAGAGCTGTAGATGCTTAAGCTTGAAAAAGCTTTGTCAACCCACCCTTTCCTCGGCACAATATGTTTTTTCATACTCGTTAATGCTATCAACAGTGCAAATTACTTTCGAGGTGTGACTGAACCTATTAGTGCAAAAAAAAACTGAGAGTAGTAGTTGCANCGAGGTGTGACTGAACCTATTAGTGAAAAAAAACTGAGAGTAGTAGTTGCAAGTATGGCTGTTGTTTATTCTTCTTTGCAAAATTGTATGATACATTTATAAGTGATTTCAACTTTTCAAATCAGCAACGAATGTTTCATATAGATGTATTTAAGACTGATTTAGAGCCAATTGTTTTAGCGAATAGATACATCAAATGAAAGATGAATTATAATCTTCCTCTTTTGAATTATTTTTCGTTCTCTCCTAATGTTAGAAATCATTTAGGCAACGAATAAGGCAATAGATTAAAAGNNNGGCAACGAATAAGGCAATAGATTAAAAGACATTAACGCTGATCATTTATATAAAATACTTTTTTTCAGCACTTTAACAATGCACAACTTTGATGATTGCATTGCGCATCGATGGAATATTCTCGTGGAAAATATTGTTGAGGTGAAGTGTGCTGAAAATTTTCTCAATCGTTTCGATCGCCGCATTATTTCAAGTGTATTGTTTTAAGTGCCCCATCGCTTGTTTTTTTTTTCAAGCTTGCTTCACGCCCTCCTTAATGCTTCTCCTCTTGAATTTCTTTGCACATTCTTTACATTAACTGTTGGATTTCTTTGGCCACTTCTTTTATCGCTTTCCTATGGCTTCCCACGTACACTGAAGTATGTCTCTTCACTACATCAGACGCTGAATAAATGGATGTAAAAATAAATAAATATAAATAAAAAAGATTTCGACACCTTTCAGAAATAGAGAGAAAAACGACGAAGAAGTAATAAGAGAGCAATATCCGTTTGAAAAAAAAAACAACAAAAAACTGCCGCAGTCATGCTCTTCCTAGGTTGAAATGCAAGTATTTTTATGGTCCCATGACAGTAAATAGTCAAGAAGAATTACTCCAGCGCGAAGAATTTATGACTCACGTCAATCTGTAAAATCTGACTAGTGAAGGCGATTAAGCTGAAACATTTTGGAAGCAATTGTTTCTTTTTTTTTTGGAGGATCGACTTGCCGATGNNNATTGTCATGGATTTTAATTTTCAGCTTTATATACATTCTTATTTGAACAAGCAAGCTTTATGTCAATTTTATAGGCAGTGAAATGAATCTCTGAAAATTTGTTGCAATTTATTCATGGAGAGAAAGCAAAAATTCAGCGAATAAAATACTAAATGAGATCGTTACTCGCTTCCTCTCTTCTCTTCCTACTAAGAAGGAATAAATGAGAAATGCTACAAAATCTCTCCTCCTTCCATTGCCCATTGGGTAATTCAATCAACGACGGGCAATGGAAAGGAAAATTTTGCAGCAGTGATCGATGAACATTAACGCGAGCAATAAAACTAACCAAATCAGAAACGGCTAGCGAGAAAATGAAGTAATTGCTCGGCTGTCGAATATTCTTATCAATATAGTAGGAGAATAGAACAGCCAAATTCCCAACAACAGTCACTATTGAAAGAGCACCCATAATAATAGCGAGAATAACGGAACTCCAAGAAAGTTCACTATCGACAATGGGCACAGTCGTCGTTGCCGAATCGACGACCGTCGTCATATCCGTGAGTGTCGCTGTGATCAGTTCCAGAATGACTTCGTCGTTGTCGCCACCACCATAATCGTCGAGCATTTCCAGACCACGAGGGGTAGTGGTATGAGTATTCAGGATTTGAATGGATGTACTTCTGCTTCATGCAGATAGCGGATTCTCTCCGCGTACGATCACTGCACGAATAAAATCGCTAATCACTTCGATTTGTTGCCTTCTCGACGTTTATGGGTCAGAATCTCGGCGAAAAGCTTCACGAACTAGCTGGCTAGCTAGTAAAGAAGCGTTCAGATGCAAAACAAAAGTGAGTTGCTAAATAAGTGTGTTGCGTGAACACACAAACATAACGTATGCTCATGTGATCTAATAAACTGCGTAACACCGTTACGACGATCTATACACATAAAACTGTCCCAACGATCTTTATAAGCCTGGCTCAGCAACAATNGTACACATAAAAACTGTCCCAACGACCTTTATAAGCCTGGCTCAGCAACAATTCTATTAGATGTGGGATTATTTATATATTCTCTTGTCTCTGTAGAATTCTCGCAGATTTCCTTCAACATCCAAGCAATGAATAGTAGCAGTTAGAATCTAGAAGGCATTTAGGACTTAGATAAGCACGCACAGTAACTTTACTATAAACTAATCAGAAATTCGAGTTTCTTTCAGGAGGCAAATTTGTTTATTCACCGTATCAAGAATCCACCGAACGATTATTAATGCTTCTGAAGTCAACGTCGATTTAGACGTGAACGCAAAAAATTAGCATGAATGGGGCTCCTTGTAAAAATTCAGCAATGGAATGAAGATGTTCGGAGGGAAACGTGCATAGTGAATGCGAAGACAAGATTCAGAAGCAGCCGTCGATGAGGCTCGCTGAACTGCTAACTAGAAGAGTGCGTCAATTGGTCGAGAGGCTCTTGAAGCGTTGTGACGAAGTTATGCCTCCGACGGCAGCACTTTGCCGACGAAACGACGCGTGACGGCGCTGAGCTTGTCGGGCCGTATCAATTACGATACGAAAAAATACGTCCCACTCTCGATACACGCAAACGCTGAAGGCATACCCTGAGGCAATCGACAATGAAACGCTAAGGGAGTGGGAGGAGCGTCATCGAAGGAGAAGGAAGAAAACCAGGCTGGTTCGTCGAAAGAGCACAAGAAGCGGCAGCCTAGGCCGGGGCCTCATAACATCATCTCCTCGTCGGCATGCTCTTGCCGCGCCCACAAACTCCTTATCCCTATTAATGCTTTCTTCGGCTTACATGCACTACATTTCAGTTGCGCACAGCACAGCACAACGCCACGCCTCCCCGTCCTCACCCTCTACACAGCTATCCCAAAAATATTTGCGGCACTTTTTTTCAGCACCAAGACGACGACCTTCGTCTACCTCGTCAAGCATCGCTTGATCGGCATGTTTAGCATTGCTGTGAGACAGGTGGCGATCCAATTTGTTGCGCATGATCAGTCTTTAGCGCCGGGATAGAAGACAGTGCAAATGCGATCACTGAAACGTTGTCACCGGATCTTAGACATAACAACTGAGTGCAATGACGTTACTTGGAAAAACGCCAAGTGGAAATTGAAAATAACACAAAAGGGCTAAGGAGATAAGAATTAAAATGACCGTGACAACATAAGGTGCTTAACTCGCAAATATAGCACGAGATTTTTTGTGGCTTCTAAGCGAAAAATACTGAGCATGAACCTGGACTGAAGAAATCTGACGAAAGCCCCCGATTTCAAAAACGGAAGTAGAATAATCACCATTTAAATGCGTTTAAACTCGAAGGTTTATGGATTTGCTAAATTTTTATTGTGCGACCAGTGGTGAGAAATGGGAAGGTCGGAATAGGGAGAAGAGGGAGGGTAAAGGGTATAACTTTTTATTTCGGCTGCAGTCCAAGCTTCACACATCTATATCTACAAGCCGATGAGAGTTCAATTACGGTAGCAGTAAAATGTGGAAAAAGCTGCCTAGTTATGCCTTATAAGTAGCTTTCATGCGACAAAACTAGTGAACAAGATGGAAAGTGGTACTCGTTCAGCACAAAACAATGGCGTAAAGCTTCTATAAACAAGAACTTAGTTGCAAGGAAGGGGGTGCGAAAAGAAGGAGAGGGAAGAGGTGAGAAATGGAAGGAAGGGACAAATGCCTGTGATTAGTGAACGATGAAAATAAAAATCTAAAATAAAGCCACTGAAATACCTAATCCTATCTTCCCTTCTCTGCTGGAAACTTCTTCAGGTTATATCATTCTCCAAATGGGTCATATTTCTTGCCACTGTGGTGAGCGAGAATTCCAGCGTTGGAGCAATGATTTTTTTTTTAAACTATGGAACTACAAAAATCAGCGCTCACGGGACTGTCTTTTATTTAACAAAATGACGGTGGAGAACCCTTTTTCTTTTTCTTTGCTGCAAACAAACGCTGTTATCATTTTTAGCCATTGCTATTGTTACTATCGCTATTATTATTATTATTATTATTATTATTTTCGTTATTACTTTTTACATATTATTATATATTATATTGTGTTTTTACCACTAAATGCAGAGCCCTCATGATGACGCTTCAATACAATCTCATATTCTAATATATATTTGCTCTAATCACGATCTCAATTCTAAAGCTATAAATACGATAATAAAAGGCACTACAATAAAAACATTTTTTTTACATTTGTACTACTTGCCTATTCCTGACAATGCTAAAACCCAACAGTTACACGTTATTACAATTCAAACATATTTATTCCAATTCAGTTCCAATATGGTGGTGTGNTCAATTCAGTGCCCATATGGTGGTGTGAAAGTTAGCATGGAATATATGGGAATAACGTGACGCTTGAATGCATGAAGTGAAGGTGACTCCACTATTGCAACCGGAAGTCGATTCCACACGTCGCATATTCACAAAACTAAAAGTTGTGCCACTTCTGTGAAAAGTGCAAAAAAAACGGACACCCGATGCGCATTGAATGGATCGACTTTTCGTTGTATTATTCACGTGAAAGAAAAAAAAACAAACAAAAGAGATCGATTTCGCATCACTAAGGTCATGAACTATATTATTTGCTAGAATAAGGTCATACTTCATGTGACACAATGGCAATGTTTTGATTATTAACTTGACACACCTTATGTCATATGAATTATCGAATCGAACACACCATAGCAATGCTTGTTTAATGAAAGCATGCACATAGTACACCCTCAATGAGATTATAACCCCCCAACGGTCAATGCATAATAAATTAACGAGCATCTATTATACCTTTAACGAATATCTGTCATAGGCATAATAAATAACAGCACAATAGACGCTTTTATTTTATTTTATCTATAAAATTGCACATTTCTCTTAAAACAATATAATCCACTAGAGCAAAGTATATTAAAATACAAAATGCCAACGTCAGTTTATTTAAGCACTATTCGGGAATTTTTTTAATGCGTTTATTCGATATTATATGGCGCATAAGTGCATTCGATAATTAAAGTGGAATACATTCGAGCCTAAACGATTGACCCTTATATATGGATATTTTTCACGCAAAGCTTCCGTCATCGCAAACTGATCTTGATATAATAGGGGTATTTATTGTTATAATGGGCACTGGAGACGATCCTTTACCTCGGTTGAGTTTTCATATTTTTTGAGAGGAACCGATAAAGATAGAGCGATTTTAAGAGATTAGCACGAGAAATGATGGATAAGAGTTCATAGAATGGTTTTGCGGTTTGCAGTAAAGTGCAGATGTACATGCCACAGTTGTAGAAATACGAATGATTTGTGAGGGGGACAGTAGAAATATTGTAAATTTCAGTTTCTAATCGGAGCATAGGACAGTTAAGGGTGGGGTTATAGTTGCAGTTACACGGTAGCTTGTGGGACATGCCAAGTTTCCGACAATTTATTATCCATAAACATCCTTCCATAGGGGAGTGGACAGTGTTGGAATTTAATTCTACTCGCGGCACCTTTATGATGCCCTATATGAAGAAATATGATTGCAGAAAATCGAATATGATTGCCGGGAGATGAAAAATTGTCAAATTACCAGACTTCACCCTCTATTTTTAAGTCGCATTCCATTTGCGACCTCAGTGAAAGGTGAACAAAATCTTTTCGAATTTTCCAACATAATTCAAGTGAGAGAAATTCAGCTTTTATATGAAAATAATTTGCATTTATTGGGGATCTTCTGAAAAATAGTGGTATCGCTATTGTTTGCAACAAAAATTTTTCTTAAAATTGATTTGTATGTAATCAAGAGATACCGTTTCGTTATAGGTTAATGCCACTGCTCTATATATTGATTTCAAAAACAGCACCGCTGAATTATTTATTCCTTTAATGATCGAAACTTCCTATTTAATAATCTTGCCTCATACACTAAGCATATACTCCATGCTGAACAATTGACGGATCAGGGTGGAATTTGCTTATACTTCTCTAGACTATTCATTATATCCGCAAAAGTTTCTCTCATTTGGCCTAATACTGGATATAGGCATCGATGAAGCGGAGTAGTTCAAGGAGGAAACAGATTTATTAGGGTGCATGCAAGACATGAAAACAACCGAGAGTGATATCGAGTTTGAAAGAACCTAGCCAAGTGCATAATAGCTGAAAACGGTGAAAGCAGCGGAAGAAAATCACTAGAGGTTTAAATTTTTGATCTTTCTTCAGCGGTTATTACACGATTGTCAGGGTTGAATTCAAATGGCTTTCACTGTTTTCAAATAATTCAGCCATAATATCCTGCCACCGATTCCCCTTACCGGCGCACTTCTCAGTGTTGCCGTTTATTGGTGGAGTTTTAATGATAAATGAAATCGCAAAAACTCTGTTTTTGCTGATATTCTTGGTGCCTATTTCCGCTTGTTTTTATCGTGAATTGTGGATGGCAGTGTTTTTTTTGTCAAAACAGATATTAAAGCCTACCAGAAGAATTGATATATTTACTAAAATATACCAATTATACATTTACTAAAGTACTTTCGAGTATGAACTGATCAAACAGAATTGATAAAGTGAACACACTATGCCTTTGTCTGTCAAGTGACTGATAAGCTGCACAACTTTTCTGAGAACAAATCGCCTTTGATGTGAAAATTTTTGTCGCATAAAAGAGGACGGATGAGCTGGCGAATGAGCTAGAATAGACTTTTGAATATGGACAGATCAACTAAAATTATTAGTGTGGGCNNNCTTTTCTGAGAACAAATCGCCTTTGATGTGAAAATTTTTGTCGCATAAAAGAGGACGGATGAGCTGGCGAATGAGCTAGAATAGACTTTTGAATATGGACAGATCAACTAAAATTATTAGTGTGGGCTCGGTTTGCGCATTACGTTCAGTTAATTTTTTAGCTGCAGCTTCGGCGATTCCTAAGTTGAAATCATCCTAGAGAAAGGTAGACGGAAGGGCAGATATACGAACAGACAAACTCATACATTCAAATGAGCAAGCAAAACTGCTCACAGAGGCTCAAATATAGTTTTGTTATAATGCACGCGGTGTAAATGTGAGCTTAGAAGACAGCATAAAATAGAGAGTGCACCTGTATTCTATTCACTAAGTCATACCCTAACTCCACCGAAGTAATAGTTCCATGCCATAGCAAACAGGCGAAATCGTGTGACACAAGATGCAGATCGTTTCTTGCATAGTCAATAACACTGACCTTAAAGTGACAGCAGCCAACCAAACAAAGTGGAAAGCTCGCATGCAAATGTTGACTTGCATATAGCGCTGTAAAATTCGATAATATGCTTTTTTGAATGCAAATTTGCCTAAAATATTTGAAATTACGATTGCGAATATGAAATGAGAGGCATAAATTTAGGCCACAGGTTCAAGGAATGAATTAGTGTATTATGAAGGTTTCATCTTCGATATACACAGCGGTAGCATTATCGATTGGTTTTTCAACTTTATAAACACTGTTCTCCTTCAACTTGGTCATCATTGAAAAACACATGACGTTTTCCTATCGGAATTGAGGTTTTATTATTGAAAGAAAATTTCCCTCATATTGCGTTTGCTAATTCTTCCTAAATATTTGTTGATTTCAGTGGATGATAATGATGATTAAATAAAAACTGTCATTGATTTATATTAAGCTAAGAAGGGTAGTTGCTAATATATTATAAGCGCTATTAAGTTGATAGCTCTATGAAGCTAATTTCTGCATACGGTAAAGGTGTTGCATATTTTATATAGATAGCGATAGGCGATAAATCAATCCATCTTATCAAAATATGCTTCGATGTCTTTGAAATTCCGACAAATATCCCATCAACTTGTATAGCTAGATGGTTTTCGAATTATGACACATTCATTTGAAGGCGAATTGATGGAACATTTGAACAAATGTGATTAACCGCGGATATGTTGTGTCGCTTATGTAGATCCTAAAGGCAAAATCAGTGATTTAGGAATAAACACTAATGTGCTACATGATACAATGAGGTCTATGTTGGAAGAATGTGTTATAGAAAGTTAGCAAAATAGAGCTTTTAATGCATTATCATTTATTATGCTAAAGAAGTGTAAGCGGAAAGAGTGGTGGAAAATTTTCACTGCCTCAATTTTTTTTTTCAGAGTCGTAGATTTAGCATTGGCAATATGCCAAAATCTATTTGCCAAGTTCTCTCTGAACTTTTTCTCTCTATATAAGCTTCCTGATTGGCGTTTAACGAATGGGTTTCTTGTCACTCATATTGCAGTTACAATTTTTGAGGACTCTGGAAGTGTGCAGATTTATTATTTGCTGATTTTTGCTATTTCTTTTGCAAAATTTCATCATTTAGTGGGAGAGTAATCCAACGAAGGGTACTGAAATTTTCTATTTTAACGGAAATTTCACTGAAATTTCTCGAGAATTCTCGAAAATAAGCTCTAAATATTACAAGCGCCGAAATCTATCTTTACTTCCCTTGAGAAGATAATCCCGCTCAAGATCGCTTTGAAGACGCTGTTGATTTCCATGAATAAATGATTATTTGTATACAGCAGAAATCTTTTCTTCACTATGCGATAATAACGTTGATTGCAGCTAGAAACTCGTTGTAAAAATTAACGGAAATTAGAGNTATTGTTGATGACGTTGATTGCAGCTAGAAACTTGTTGTAAAAATTAACGGAAATTAGAGCCTAAACTGAAATCAACACTTTCCCTGTTTTTGTTTTGAATCCTCAACAAATTCGCCTGTATTTGAATCTTTGCAAGACGTTCAATGCAGCGACGTCATTTCCGCATGGCGTGGTGACGTCATTTTTGTGCGAACACCTATATATATTTGATTCTAGGTGGCGAATCAGAGATGTTGATGTGCTGGAATTTGATGACTGTAATATACAGTAGTAGTGGTGGTATCAGTGCTTATGTAGTAGTATCAGCAAATTGTAGTGGTAAGCAGTGGTAGTAGGAAGTAGTTGTAGTAGCATGGAATAGTAGCAGAAACGGTGGTAGTATTCATTGCGGAGACACATTTACAAACACTACTGAACACTACTTCGTTCCTATAACTGAAAGAAAGGATTGGAACAAGAACGGAGCGAATAAATGAATGGATGCAGTATAAAATGACTGACGAGCAAAAAAAGACGAACAGATGTTGAAATATTGCAACGCAATAATTAAACAAATGAATTAATGAGTTATACACCACTGGATGGGACAAGGAAACGAGTGATAAACCAACTAACACTTTGTACTTGAAAGACATGTTGTGGTTGTCCATTTCGCATGTTTATGAGACGGTATGCAACGAAATGCAACAATCATTGATATGTGGAATATACGGAAGGGGTAAACGATAGAAATGATTATCAATGTGATTATATACAAATTGAATAAACACTTTCATATCGGCATTTAGCCGATAATAAATAATTTTGTAAATAAATATCGAGTTGAATTGCTAATGATACAGTAACGATGTAACATAATTGGCCAATGTAAATGACATCGTACAATTTTTGATGAAAATACATCTGCTCGACGATTTCTTCATACATATCTAAGCACATATTTGAGTTTAGCAAACTAAAGGATGAGGATATTGCATAACAATATTTGACAAATGCATGGCCATATATAGTGGATGTTTTGAACACTGTGCCTGAGTTACTTGTAACAACGCATAGTGATTGACCACTAAGAAATCTAACTTCCTCTGATTGATCGATTTCTATATCAATTAGAGATTACTAAAGGCATCATAAAATTTGTAGCACGATATCGTCTATGAATCGCTGAATTATTTGTGTTGTTGCTCTTGTAGATATTCACCCGATTGATGGGCATCGAAGCGCTGAAATGCAATNGGGTAAACGATAGAAATGATTATCAATGTGATTATATACAAATTGAATAAACACTTTCATATCGGCATTTAGCCGATAATAAATAATTTTGTAAATAAATATCGAGTTGAATTGCTAATGATACAGTAACGATGTAACATAATTGGCCAATGTAAATGACATCGTACAATTTTTGATGAAAATACATCTGCTCGACGATTTCTTCATACATATCTAAGCACATATTTGAGTTTAGCAAACTAAAGGATGAGGATATTGCATAACAATATTTGACAAATGCATGGCCATATATAGTGGATGTTTTGAACACTGTGCCTGAGTTACTTGTAACAACGCATAGTGATTGACCACTAAGAAATCTAACTTCCTCTGATTGATCGATTTCTATATCAATTAGAGATTACTAAAGGCATCATAAAATTTGTAGCA
>JAARMF010002862.1:6203-23962 GCA_022844705.1 Toxascaris leonina
GAGTTTCACATATTGTCGGTGCGTTGTTTTTTCTCCCTCCGTGAACGATTGTTTCTGCAGAGTGACTATGTGAGAGGTGCAATATTTGGAAATTCGCTCATCTATATCGATATTGTGATGAGGAGTGACGTTCAAGTTGATGAGGCGTACAATTGTCTCAATTTATTCCCTCAAAAGAGGGATTTTGGTGGTGAGGGAATTTATATCGAAATATTTGAAATATTTAAGTAAAAAATTACCTTTTAACTCCCATGAAAACTGCTCAACAAGATTGAACATCAATAGTTTTCAAATTAGCAGCTCTTCAATGCTAATATCCTCATTTTTCTATCGTTACGTTCTTTTAATATAACTTCAGCTATTCACTCAACAATGCATTCGAATCGACCGGTTAAAAGAAATGACTGAGAATATGTTTGCCACACTCAACTATTCAAAAATGCAACTTCTGTAACTGCAAAACGAACGCAAATTTTTCATCCGATTTCTTTCTGTGCTTTGTGAAATGATAATCATTTCTTTAAGAGCTTACGTGACGAAGAATTTTTGTGAGAATCCACGTTGTTCAGTTCATAAGAAAAAATTTTTGCGATTCTAGGTTTCTCGTAATATAGCTACCTGGCAGGTGCCGGCATTTTAACTGCACTAATGACTCCACCATTATCAGCATTTTGCAGAATGTGTTCAAACTCAGTTAAATTTCCGCGGTGCTGTGAATGCTGCAGTGATCACGGTGCACAGAGCTTTTTACTTTTAATTTTTTCTGCCCTGAAACACTTCGATGACTGCCTAATGTTTCCGCTTATTTACTTTGTTGTGGAAATCGATAGATCCTCTTTAATTGCACTAATTCTATATATGTTCTGAAAGGATTTTCATATATGGCCCTAATAGACGTGCGTTTTATTTCAGATGGTTCAAAGTGTAGCATCCATGGAGACACAATAACAGTTACACTCGGTAAAGACGCAAGCATTATTCCTGGACAGATGTTGATTGTCGATGTCAGTCGGCTCAAGCTGGAAGGGGATCAACCACATCAAGGTTGCCAACTCGAATGCCCTTTGCATCCACTTGAAAATTTTGTGCGAGTACCAATCGCAGAACCAGCGGAACCGGTTAGTCCTTATCCGTTTAGGGCATCACTTCTCACTCATCGTCAGGAAATTGCCCAGACACTGGATGCATGAATCCATAATTTCCGGGAATGGAAATTGAACATGTCCTGGAACTTGTGAGTCTGTTCACTTTCTTGGATTAGACTGAAACAAGCAGTTTTACATAGAGCACTAGAGAGCATAGGGCTAACTGCTAAGCTCTTTATGTCCCTGGACGAATCCATAGTATTTTCATGAACCAGCAACACACTGTTGCTCATCTTTCTTAGACAG
This sequence comes from Toxascaris leonina, assembly GCA_022844705.1. Taxonomy (NCBI): domain Eukaryota; kingdom Metazoa; phylum Nematoda; class Chromadorea; order Rhabditida; family Ascarididae; genus Toxascaris; species Toxascaris leonina. The sequence goes on from JAARMF010002862.1 coordinate 7,595, forward strand.
CTGGAAACAGTAACACCAATTTTTATCTCGAAAACTGCTGGCAACCTTCAAAGCAAAACACAGATGTCAGGTTTGATAAGAATAAAAATGAACGAGTCAGATAGCTTTGTAAGTAAAACTTTCCAGGAATCTCAGAGCTGTCATTGTTCAGTAATTCAGCAGCTAGAAATGCTCCGTTGCTTAATATGTTTTTGTGGCTTTTTGATACTGTAGAGATAGTTGAACAACAGGTGTCACCGACCGTGGTCATTGACTCCTCAGGGGCGGCAATGGCGTGCGATTCATCGGTGAACGTCAGTGTGGTATCAGTGAGCGGTGTTGGTGATCGCCGTGTCTTCTATAAATGGATCACTCCAGACAGTAATTCTGCTTACTTTTTTTCTTAGTCACAGTACCAAGTTCCATTTCTTTTGTGATATTTATTTTGCACATTTCTATGCCTATGACTTCCTTTTGTGAATAGAAAGAAGCCTGAGATGCGTTGAAACTCAAATTAGTGTGCCACAAACGGAAGGATGTTTGTGTGTGAATGGACCTCTGTGGCGATGAATGTCATGTGTATGGAAGAGTCATAGGTGGAGTAAATGAGATAAGATGAGATCGCGTCATTTGGATGGATGACTCTTTTTACGAGTTTGAATTATGTATTTCAATGTTTTATTTATGCGACGCTTTTCGTGCATTTGCCATCATTCATGGTGGCCAACATTTGTTAGATTTATTCAGATAGAAGCTGATAAGTACCACAAGGTGCTTNGTGGGGAATATTTGTTAGATTTATTCAGATAAAAGCTGATAAGTACCACAAGGTGCTTACTTCTAATTTAGGAACTCAGAAAATTCACAGATGTTCTGTAAAAAACCTTTTAGCGGAGTCTTGGCAATTTCTGGATCGCTTGGATCGCTTGGAATTGTTAAAAGCGAAATGAGCTGAAAAAGTTCTTTTTGTTGCGATTATATAGAGATCATGGAAGTGATGGCTAATAAGACTCAAATTTCTACAAAAGGAAAAGCAGAATTTCAAAGAATGCAGTCGCCTAATTAATGATTAAGCTGCTCTTAAAATGCTCGTTATTTGCAGATGTCGATGCACAGCTAAGTGAACTTCTCAACACTACAACAACGCGGACGATTTCCATTCCACTTGAATTGGTAAGAAATACTTCATCTCGTATATTATCTTGTTAAACTCCCGAGGTTTAAATGAATTGCAGTGCAGCTCCAATTTCCGTTTCTGCATGTAACTGATTCTGCTGCATTACTTTTACGCAACTCATAGAAGCAATAATGCACATCCAGCATTAATTTTTATGGGGTATATAGATATGTTTAGATGTACTGCTCATAAAATGCTCAAAAGGAAATGATTCAGCATGACAAAGCACCTTGCTGTTCGATGTCAACAACAGGAGTGAATTCTGCAAATGAAAGGCTCGCAAAATAATTTCAAATTATATCCTTAAAAGTACTCCTGAAGGCATGCAAACATATTGTGATTATCATTGAGGCGATTTGTTCAAGTCGTCATTCAAGCGTTTGATTGAATTGATTTCCTCGGTAGGGGCCATCTTCTACATCGACTAGAAGAGCGTTTTTTTTTTAAATTTTTTTGTGATGATATTTCGAGTGAAAAAAAGACTCGATTCTATCTCTAGAGAGAACAAATGAGCTAACATACATCGCTATATGAAGTAGTGATTGAAAGCAAATGAAAATCCGCAGTGTCGGCACCTCGGCCGACAAATAAAATTCACTTGAAGCCGAGCATGATTCAATGCAAACTTCATAAGTGCTGCAGGATATCGACGAAGTGCAATTTCATGAAAACCTATGCTTGCTTGAAAGCAAATGCGTTATCCAGCATCCAACGCCGGTTGACAAACGAATGCATTCTTTGATGATCGAATTGATTGAATACTCGCAATTACAAGTCGTTATCGGCCGAAAATATCGTATTTAAAGTAAAGTTTTTTCAGGATAGGAAAAGATTGAGAAAGACGAAGATGACATTTCCTTCGTTAAAAAGAGCGACTGAAATTCCATTTTTTTCCAATCAGTCTTCTGTCTACCTTCCTAAATGAAAATACTGATAGGCAAATTTCACGAATTTCCGCTAATTTTTGAGAACGCTTGATGCTTGCGTGTAGGTGTATGTCTTATGTGCCGGCTCCTTTCAGCCTTCAATCAGCCGAAACCACTGTAACGGTCAGTAAGCGACGATATAATGTTCCTCCAACCAAATACGAACCTCCAAGCTAATCGATGCTGTTTAGGCCATCTTCTATACAAATTATGGACACCATGTCATCAGATCTCATGTCAGCCTTTGTACTTTATTCCCGCAGTTCCGAAAGGCGCATTATTGGGCTAATTTCGTTGTTTTTATAGGCTTATGCGAGCATTTGTTCTGCTAAACATCTGCAAAAATGTTATGGGTTATAGTAGACTCCTGAAGCTATGAAAAAATGGCACGTGGTGAATCAGGTGAGTCAAGAAGGGCCAAAGTGGCCACCAAAAGTAAACACTGTCAGTTTTGTCCATTGCAGATAACAAAGAATTTTACGATCTGTTGTGAAGTGTGCAGTTTTGCTTCTCTATGTGCGAGAAGTACCACTCTTCCGGTCACGCGTACCACTCGTTCAACACAATTCTCGCTGACAGTATGCGGAATCCCAACACAACCGATCCCGTCTGTGAGACTCAAACTACGAGCTGTTCCCAAGTTTCTACATTGCAGTGCCACAGAAAGCCTAGATCCCAGCGAATTCGACGTGAGTTAGCAAAAACACAGTTGATAGCAAACTGGGTGATGAGTGTCGTAAGACCCAGAAAGCGGCTTAAGGCGTATGTATTTCTGTAGCCAATCAGTATTGTAACTCATGCTGTAACCATTTATTGGACGGTCTATAACCATAGGAAACAAGCAATAACAGATCGTAACCAAAATGATCGTTTACTGGACGGATATATTGGAGAAGCTGACAGATTCGTTGGAAGCATTCTCTGTTTCAAAGTGCTTCTCATCGGAAACGGCAAAACGTCGATACCCTATCTCGTAGCAGTTTTGTTGGAGGCACTTCACAGATTGGCCGTATTGCTTTTTCTAGACGAACGAAAACTCGGTACCACAAATGAGCTTCATCATTTCAGTATATGGGTTATATGGAGGAGCTGCACGAAACATAGATCCCTTTCCTCTCAGCTTCTAGCTTTTATCTCATCAATGGAGAGTGTCAAATTTGGGAAAGAAACAGCACTTTTCCTGGGAAAATGAAATGGTGCGAACTGTGCGGGAATGAATTTAAAGGTTTCGTGATATTACATCTTCGAAACGAATTAATGGGAAATGCGTCTTCTTAAAATTTGACGACATTTACATTGAACATAATTCATGATGCACTACAGTATCGCTCTTTCTTGGATCACATGCAAAAACGCCTGAATGCAAATGAGATGAATCGTAAAGGAAACGTAATATTGAGTAATTACTATCTGCAAACTGCAGAAAGGCAGTAAATATTCGCTGTTATCAATAACTTTATTGAATATAAGTTCTTCATGCAACAGTATTTTAGTACGAGTGGTACATCAATGGAATATTAATGTGCAACGATGACATATGCCATATTCCACCATTCACCTTCCAACCAAATGAAAACATCTCTCTGCAAGTATTCGCCACTTATAACAAGAAGGGGTCAGACGTCTCGCTTATGAACACCACCAATGTATACAACTTCACTGTGAGTTTTAACCTTTCTTTGAGCTCGTTCGAGAATTTGCAGGAACTGTGTCTTGTGTTTGCATGCAGNTCCAATACTCGCTTTCTCAAATTCTTATGTGTTATTGGTGGCAATCTATCCAAGATAGCGAGCAGATGAGTGCAGACCTAGTCACTGGACGTCATGCGGAATGTGCTAATTTCTTTTGCTGAAAAGGTTTGGAGGAGGGGGAGGAGGAGGAGGAGTTGATTCAGTCTGTCATCCTGCAGGAGGTTTTTTCAAAGAGGCTAATTCTACAGCAAAGCAACTCCACTTAGGAAATGTTGACTCAAACTGCGTTGAATCAAAAAGAGGACGCATAAATGAAAGAGCATCAGCATTCTTTACATTGGATGAATAAATAAAAGAACCTCCTAGTCTATTTTATTTTTATATTAGCCAAAAGCGGCCTGAAAACAATTTTTTGCCTGCTTATGTAGCCTACCTAATATCAGTTGCCTAGCACAAAGTATCGACTGTACTGAAAATATATAGCAAAACCATGACAACCACGACTGAGAAATGTTTTTTTTTGTCCTTACTTTTTGACTATTTTTAGCTTCTCTTCTTTGTGTTACTTCACTTCCTTGTTCCATTTCTCTCCCCATATTATTTTCCATTTTGACGAACGTGTATTACTCAACAAGGCCTATAACATGAGAATTTGATATAAATCTTTATAAATAACACTTTTTCATGGTTGATTAATAACCGTCGGTATCATTCATACGAGCGAAGTTTATAGGTGGGAATGGAACCGTTGATAGTCGTATTGGGCAGCTCGAATCTCTCCACTCCAGTCAGTCAAGCAATTCTGATCGATGCAAGCGAGAGTCGAGACCCGAATACAGCCAGCGGTTTAGTACGGCAGCATTGGACATGTGTTAATGTATGTTCCTCAGAATACTTCTTCTGCACATATCCGTTGCCTTTTATCCATCCATTTTCTCTTCTTAGGTCTTTTAGCTTGCGACTAACCTCAAGATACTTATTTTCAAAATTATTGAGAAATACGGTTCCATATTTGTTAAAGCGTCGTTTTTGCTGAAGGTGAAATAGTTTGCCTCGGTGAAAATATTCTTCCTGTTGTTGCATCTCGTAGACGCATGATGGAACAGGGAACTATCGTTGCTTTTTACCGACGGGAATGCATGAGACAGCGCATTCGAAAAAAACTTCTTTTTTTTGAATCTCAGGCAATATTACAGTCACATATGTGATCGCATAGTTGACCAACTATTTTCTCAATATCTCTCACCAAATTCGAGCATATATAAATTCAGTCATTAACCTCATAATATGATATTATTCGGAAATGGCATACCAAAAAATATCTAGTTAGCTGAGTTATCGACGTGAATTTTTCAACACCATGATTTGAAATTGCAAATATACATACTTGAGTTTCAGCTTTCATCTCAGTCGGAATGCTCGATATCAGAGAGGTGGCGGATCGATTGGGATAGTTCGGTACTCCGCATCCCAGCCTATGCCCTCCAACCTGCATTGTGAGTTTGTCAAATTCTTGAGGGGCTAACGTGCGACCTAGAAGATGTGGAACTCTCGAATGTTGTGATATTCCTGAGTTTGAATGAAGCTGCGTGACTATATTCGTTGACATAATGGCCAAAATTTTTCTAAGAGAGACCGATTGATCATTCGGCTAGATGACCGCTGAGGCGCTATGGATCAAAGCCCTGAATCATCTTTCCCTCATACTGCCGTCGACCCACCAATTGGGGACCTGACATTTCCCACTTTAGCTACCGAATTTGGTATCCAGTCGTTTTTCAGTCGGAGGCTTACGTAACGAACGAAGCTATGAGGAACACAACTACCTCTTCCCCTCCCTTCCCCCCCTTCACCCTCCTCTTTGCAAGCCAAGCGAAGTGCGTTGGTTTCATCATTTTGTGTGGACAGCTTTGCGCTATCCGCATTCTGAAATTTAGCTTTTTCAGAGAAAATTCTGCCTTCTTTTTTTATTTCCTTCGTTTTTTTCATTTGAGAATAAGTACGTTTGGGTCTAAGAGTAAATGCCAAATAATGCAACAGCTTTGAAAGCAATCAGAAATCCTTGAGGTATTTGTTTGTGGACAATGTAACATCCGGTAAGCTGAATGCTTCGGCAAGTGTGCAAGTGCGAGTGCTGTCGGCATCGGTGCCTTCGATAACCTCAATGCAACTATCGAACGAGAGGCCAAATATCGGTGAATATGTGCGAGTTTTGGCATTGGTACAATCGGAGAGTTGGCCGCTGCACATCTCATGGCGTATGTCGACAGATGAGGGTGAGTTTTAACCAACACTCATGCGATTCTAGAAGGTGCAAAATAGCATCACGCAAAATCAAGGCATAACATCTATTTGGTTAAGGCATAGGTTCCTCGCAAAGACATTTATAGCTGAGAACTGCTCTACGCATAGCACAAACAGTATGAGTGAAACTTTCCAACTCGTCGTGTCAATCCAGAAAACAGCAAACGAGTTTTATTCAGCTTGCATAAATGGACAAAAATTTGAAGTGTTTCTGCTCAAAGCTCGAGTTAAAGTGCAAATTCGAGCGATCAAACGGTAAGTGCTGTCTGGCAGTGAGTGTCGCTTGAAAGTCCCTCCTTAGGAAATGCAGGCGTGAAGGTGGAATGCATACACACTGCACCTCATCATTTCGAGAGCAAATATGGAGGTAAGGTGCATGCGCTTTGCAAATAAATTCAACCTTATCCACTACAATCAATCAAAAATGAGATATCGATTTGTATGAGGAGAGTCGGACTCCATATTTTTGGTCGTCTCGACAATTTGGCAGTAAATCCATTTTGAGACTCTCAAGTAGGATCTCGATCATATCCGACAAATGCGTAGAATGCACTATTCCTCAGTCGACAAAATAATTATCGCCGGATGAATAATCTTTTGCATTGTTTCCTGAGCATTTCTTCAATCTAGTCTTATTTCTTCGCAATTTTCGAGAAGTGACACTTCAACCATTTATTGGAACATGATTGAACAGTGAATTTCTGGTACCAGATATTTACAAATCTGGTACCAAAACTCAAAAATACGACGAACTAAAGNCACCAGATATTTACAAATCTGCAAACTCAAAAATACGACGAACTAAAGCTTATGAACGAACTCGGTTTTAGCATAAAATTCACGTTGCAATTCGTTGCACTCCACCAAATGAATTCGATTAATGACAAAATGCACTATAAGGCCGATCTTATCGTTCTATTATTCCACAACAAAAACCTTGATGGCTACTGTAGCGTTAAAATAACTGAAACAAATTTTCAGCTTACTCTTACCTCGATCTTCCGAAAACATTCCCTGATGCGATTGGCGAGGTAATCGGACCAAAGGGCAATAACGATGAGCAAGTCGTATTGTCATTCACAATTCCACCCGCCAACACTGAAATGTAATCGAACTTTATGAAACCACATACGTTCGATTTATTTCGAACATTATGAATATTTGTGTTGTTGTAACGAGTGAAATAGGATGAAGGAACGTTTTCTGTAGAAGCAACCTATGAATCTAGAATTGAACCATTTCGCTAATGGAATAATGTACAAGTCTTCTGATGACGATATTGAACGATTTTTGCAATTTTGGCTTGAAATTTTGAAAACAGAATATAATGGTTAATCTTTATGTTACTTATGAACTTCGAAAACAGTAAACAGCTCAAATAATGCTTCGATGAATTTGTACACGAACTTGCTTCATTTTCATTAATTTCCTAAAAATGCATCGCCCAATGTACTCGAAGAAAATTCATCACAGCCACCGTGAGCGCATCTTATTTGTCACTGTAGTAAAAAGAGAAACACTTGAAGTAGATTTGATGAGTAACCTTTAATATTTTAGCTTTCCAAACTGGATGGGTCTAGCCCCAGGTGCTGTTTACTGCCTTTGCTTGGAGGCATCAAACTCTGCTGGCCAATCGTACAGTGAGATTGTGTTTCGAACCAATGAACCACCAACAATCGGTGCACTTCATGTAAGCACATGAAAATCTTTGCTGAGAGTGTCGTGTATGTAAACCAACCTCAGAAAAAAGCGCGGAAACAGTCCGTAGCATTGTTTGAAATTATCACGTGATGAAGAGTCTCATTCCTCAGTCAATGTCTATNGTGTCTATGAAGAAACTCAGAAACCATCATTTCTTGAAGTCGAAATTATTAAAACAGAGGTGGTGGCGAATTAATAAAGCCTTCATAAATTTTGCTCGTAGAAGTTGTAGTACTAATGCTTCAAGAGGTTGGTTTAGGCAAGAAAAACACTTAAATGTTAACTCATTCTTGTTTGAGAATACCGCACAATTAAAAAATACATAAATTTGCTTATTTAATGTACTGCCTTAGGTGCATTATTTATCATGGTTTCACGCTCATAGTTTTTAGAATGGTCATGATTAACTGCGCTTACTTCACACGCATCGGATCGCTCATAGAAATCCGCACAAAATATTTTTTTCCTTCTTCTTTACCTTTTGTCATGTGGGGAAACGAATATGGATATGAAGCTTGCTCACAATCTCTGAAGCNCGGTTTCATGCTCATAGTTTTTAGAATGGTCGTGATTACTTGCGTTTACTTCACACGGATCGGATCGCTCATAGAAGTCTGCACAAAATATTTTTTCCTTCTTCTTTACCTTTTGTCATGTGGGAAAACGAATATGGATATGAAGCTTGCTCACAATCTCTGAAGCGATTCAGACGGTCGTCTATGCGATTTGCAGATGTCGCCGTCGTCGGCTATCATTGCTTTAGAGACTGCTGTGACGTTTTCGCTGGGAGATGGATGGACTGAGCTTCCTGATGATTTTCCACTTTTCTATCGCTTTGGTGTGAGGTTGCTTTACCAGTTGATTTATTTCGCATTGATGTGTTATTGATGAATATGACAACAAATATGGTACTAACACTCGTACATCGAATATGAACATTTTTTGTCATAATATGTGGTGTGATAAATGGCGCTGTTCTTGAATGATCCGGGCTAGTTCAACTAGAAAGACATTTAGTTCATTGTGAGTATTGTTACCGGATGTGAAAGAAATTTTCCAAGTTCATTCCTCTGAAGGAAAAAACAAAGTGATTTACTGGAGTAGTGCAACAGTGAAATTAGTTCGTTGCCTCATTCATTTCTTCATCGATCGATTATCCGAAGGAATTATATAGAGAACTTTTGATGCGTTCCTTTTAAACTTTGTCATGGTAAATCGTCCGGGATCACTGATTGTTGGCTGTTATAGATGGTTGACGCTATCAGAGAAGAGTGCTATTGAGACTTCTTGCGTACTCTTATTCGCAATTGCTGCTTCCAACTTTCTTTAGCAAACTGTGTCAAAACGTTCATTTCATTTTAATTTGTTCGAAAGTATTCCAAAATGATTGTAGGCTAAAATCAATGAAAGCCATATTTCTTTTATTGATTCTCCTCAGAAATTGTTATCTCTCTCATTTTTTTCTGAGGTCTCGAAAGACAAGAGGGATGACGTTAGCAGGGTCAGCAGTACATCTACACCATATGCGACATCCAATAAGGCAAAGATTAGAGCATTAAGCTGTCTTTTCAGACAACTGTATTCTGGCAATGTCAGCAACGATATTTGGGAAGGTGTCTCAACACAGAATGCTCTCACAAAATATTTTGCTGCTGGTACGTTCAAATTCTAAGTCACTACTCTTATTGCTGGATTTGGAGTTCAAATTTTCTCGTTGCTTATCACTCATTTCTATCAATTAATTTTCCAACATATTCAGCTTTTTTTGCATCCCGTACAGATTCATACAAAATCCATTGGAAAAGGTGTTCTCTGTTCATAGTGCCCCAATATCTGTCTATCGGCTATTCGCAGCTTGTGAACCAGAAAGGCTGTGGGGAAGTGAATAGAAAGCAAACTATGGTGANAAAATTTAAATTTCCTCGCTGCTTATCCCTCATTTGTATCAGTTAATTTTCCAACATATTCAGCTTTTTTTGCACCCCATACAAATTCATATAAAAACCATTGGAGAAGATGTTCTCTGTCCATACTGCCCCAGTATCTGTCCATCGCAGCTTGTGAGCTAGAAAATCTGTGGGGAAGTGAACAGAAAGCAAACTATGATGAGACTGAACCCATGCGTATCTGTTTGCATATCTCTCTGTATTTTCGTAACTTTAGCTTGCGACACATTGAATTAAGCTGAGGAAATTCACCGGCTGTAATGTACGCCTCCGACAATCACACTATTTTCAAGTCAGTCAATGAGGAATAAGTGCTGAAGCTTCATAGAGATGCGAATTGAGGTTACGCCTGAGAATTTTGTCCACATTTTTTGCTGCTCACTTTTTGCTCTTCGACATCCACCCCATGAGGTAATGAAGATGTGAAAATATGATTCGAGCAATGAAAAATTAGTTAGTAAAAAAAAACAAACGTGCAGGCTGTCATCTAAAAGTTTGCTTCTCAGGCGCATTAACTGCACAAAAAATTTTGCAGATGCAGTTTTCATGGTATGTGAAATGTCTTTAGCTGTTGAACTGAACAAAAAAATGTTCTAGACATCGCTATGTGATATATTTTATTACAAATATAATTCGCCTAATATAACATGAGGTGAAACAACTATAGTATACACAGAAATAGAAGTGGACAAGCCCATAGGTCCACCCATATAACGAGACAAGAATATGGTGACAAAAACCCCCGCGGATGCCCACAGGTATACACAAGCATATAGACACGCTCAAGAAGCACAGACATGGTCTCGTATGGTTTTATCATGACAGGTTAAAACATTGGCTGAAAACACATGAGATCGCTGCGATTGTGCGGTGAATCGTTACATCACCTGAATAGCATAAAAGCTCTGGATATTTCAGCTTGGCCGGAACCTCACGCAGTATGTGACAAACGTATTGGTTATCAAGGTTTAGTGATGGTATGTGATCGTCATGGTGCGTGTAGCAGTACGGAGACTGCACCTTTCATCGTGCACCATCCCGTCAACTTTTCAGCCGCCTCTGCTGAATTGCTATTGCTCATTGAAAATGATATTCAATCGGGTAACATCTGTTTTGTTGGGTATATCAGAAGCATATCAGCATCGCTTGCTTACGTAATATGGATTTGCTCATGGATTTGCTCATTGATCGCAGAATTGTAGAATGAATTCATTGCCAATTGCTTGAGTGTTACAGGATTATCTCAAAGAAATTGATAGCTTTATCTGTAGTCAGACGGGCATGCCGCGTTCAAACGTTTAAAGGGCATTTTTAAAAGCATCATAGATCAGACCAATGACATTTTTTTCCATTTTCTGAGACAGAAATCCTCTGTTCGAATGATTTTTCTTTCTAATAGAGATCTCTTATCCATTGAAATGCGATATTTATAGCTGTTTCTGATTGAGGGTTTTCCACTTGTTCAGTGAAATTATAACAGGATATTATTCTAATGATTGCAAGCAACTCGTCAGATATAAGCAGATATTAGCAAAATTACCACTAACTTTTGAAGAACTCTCTAGGGAGACTAAAATTATGAGGCGGGTTGTGGTATGCACATGATGCCGCATAAAGAAGTGTGCAATGAATGTGTCATAAGAATGTCAACTAAGGGGAGCAGCAGGGAGGTAGCGAGGAAAGCGATTGCATCGAGGGAAGAAAATTTCCGGCGAAAGCAATTATTCAGTGTTTAACATAGCTTGACTCACAGCTGTGTAGCATTCTGCTTCGTCATTTAACACTGCCATTATCGCTAATCTTTCAATGATTTCGCAAAGATTAGTTGTCTCGTATTGTCGCAAAATTTTAAAGTGACTGGACTTGCTTGAGTTGAAATGCATTGAAATGCAGGTGATATAGACGGAGCTTTGTCCAAGTTGAATGCGCTCCGATTGGAGCACTGTGATTCAGCCATCGAGGAATCGTATTCAAACCGCGTCGTGAGCGCAATCCTCAATGTTTTCAAAGAATACAGGTCAGACTGTCATTTGCTCATTTTGAACTGAGATAGAAGTGAGACTAAAATAATTTTAATCTAAGGCCAATCCAGGATCAATAAAGGCCAATCCAGGATCAATATTAGTCTATTTGCTTTCCTGCTTCGGTGAGAACAAGAGCGTCTGCTAACGCACGTAACCTAGTAGCGCGTTCTATACTTCACTATTTATCCGAAGTTACAACCTAAAGCTCGTTTCTGCTGTCATTGATGTTTTCAATCAGGGCAATTTCAAATTGGCGCAGGTTTCTTGCTCCAGCCTTATGTTCATATCCATTCTGCTTATGGCTCGTTATTTATTCATTGCTAACGTATAGCTTATTGATATATTGATACCTCCTTCTTTTTTGAGCATCAATAAAAGTTCATGTCCTCTTGCATCAANATGATTTCGCAAAGATTAGTTGTCTCGTATTGTCGCAAAATTTTAAAGTGACTGGACTTGCTTGAGTTGAAATGCGTTGAAATGCAGGTGATATAGACGGAGCGTTGTCCAAGTTGAATGCGCTCCGATTGGAGCACTGTGATGCAGCCATCGAGGAATCGTATTCAAACCGCGTCGTGACCGCTATCCTCAATGTTTTCAAAGAATACAGGTCAGACTGCTATTTGCACTGAGATAGAAGTGAGACTAAAATGATTTTAATGCAAAGTCAATCCAGGATCAATATTAGTCTGTTTGCTTTCCTGCTTCGGTGAGAACAAGAGCGTCTGCTAACGCACGTAACCTAGTAGCGCGTTCTATACTTCACTATTTATCCGAAGTTACAACCTAAAGCTCGTTTCTGCTGTCATTGATGTTTTCAATCAGGGCAATTTCAAATTGGCGCAGGTTTCTTGCTCCAGCCTTATGTTCATATCCATTCTGCTTATGGCTCGTTATTTATTCATTGCTAACGTATAGCTTATTGATATATTGATACCTCCTTCTTTTTTGAGCATCAGTAAAAGTTCATGTCCTCTTGCATCAAATGGAATGCACTGCCATCTATTTCTTAATCNCACTGTGATTCAGCCATCGAGGAATCGTATTCAAACCGCGTCGTGAGCGCAATCCTCAATGTTTTCAAAGAATACAGGTCAGACTGTCATTTGCTCATTTTGAACTGAGATAGAAGTGAGACTAAAATAATTTTAATCTAAGGCCAATCCAGGATCAATAAAGGCCAATCCAGGATCAATATTAGTCTATTTGCTTTCCTGCTTCGGTGAGAACAAGAGCGTCTGCTAACGCACGTAACCTAGTAGCGCGTTCTATACTTCACTATTTATCCGAAGTTACAACCTAAAGCTCGTTTCTGCTGTCATTGATGTTTTCAATCAGGGCAATTTCAAATTGGCGCAGGTTTCTTGCTCCAGCCTTATGTTCATATCCATTCTGCTTATGGCTCGTTATTTATTCATTGCTAACGTATAGCTTATTGATATATTGATACCTCCTTCTTTTTTGAGCATCAATAAAAGTTCATGTCCTCTTGCATCAAATGGAATGCACTGCCATCTATTTCTTAATCATTTCCAAATGCTTTCATTCACGATATCTGTACACATAGTTCGTCAGCATAAATTCCAATTTTCGTTACTTTGCCACTTTTTGGGAATTGCGAATTGTGTACAACGTTTGCAGTGATGAGAGCAGCTTCTGGGAGCAAATCTCTTGGGCTCTTTCGATGGGTAGTGGACTATCGGAATCGGTTACCAAACGCCTCTTTGAAGCTTTAGAGTTGGCTCGTCTTAAATATGGCTTCTCAGCAGTGAAGATACGAACTAAACGACAAGCATATCACTCAACAAAAAGCACAAAAATGATCAGTGAAGAACAGGTATTGGATGCAATCAGTTGTCGTCATTCGTGTGATTTCGATGAGCTGACATATGTCAGACAGCAGAATGCGTTCAACTGCTCGACAAACGTTTGACACGCTTCTGATGCGTCAAAGAAAGCTCTAAATGTTGATCCGCAGACGTCGCTTATCTTGAATCATCCGATGAGACCTCAGCAAATTGAAATGTTGCTTGTCCTCAGAGCTTGCTCGCTAGAGACTATTAGCCGTGCAGCTGAATGACATGCTTGCGGGTTGTTGTTATGACACTTGTTTGATATGTTCCACGTTGCTCTGCAGCTAATCTCATTGTACAGTAGGAAAGGATTTGTTGCTTGAGCTTAAAGAAACGAAAACCCCAAATAATAGTTATCCATCTTCGGTACTACCATATCACTGTAATGAATTTCGCAAAAGTTGTCAGATATAGTCATTCTGTCGGAAGGAGCCCTTTTCCTGGAATTTGATCCATTTTTTGGCTATGTGATCATTGCCGATGGGTACCTGCAAACTCGAGCTAGCAGATGTCACGTTAGAGGTTTGTTCATTTTCATTTTCACCGTTCGCCATCCCAACTGGTAAAATATTTTTTAACAGCAGATCTTTTAGTGAATAGTCTCTGATTTTTGATCAATCGAAATTTTTTAGATAATTGGCATTATAGATGCCTTACTATGGGGAATTTGAAAGGCTCTTGTTTCATCTAAAATATTTTCAGGCTTCGCAGTTGATGTTTCCGTTCGATACGCTCATAGCAGCGAATAAAGACGTCGTAGCGATGTATCTGCAGAATATTGTTGACGTGATGTCATCGTTTTGTATGCAGGTTGACACGTCGCGTATCATGAAAGCTGCAGGTTGGTTTCATTTGAAATCATTTACAAAATTGAGCATTTGATTTTCCACTTTTTTCCGTTTTGTCGTCGATCCAATAAAACTTTTCAAAAGTTATTTGAATTTGCTATCGTCTCACTCCGGGTCGAAAACTCTGCGAAGATTTTGAGGAAATTTTTTGAATGAAACGAAGATTGCTGCTTCTAGATCAGTATACTACATTGGTCGTTCAAATTGATTGCAATCTGTATGAGACTTGGAAAATGGTCAGAAATTTTGGAAACGGAGCTTCTGATCTCAAATCGGACAATCCAGGGGAGAAGAAATTTGATATTTTTGGTTTAACATTTTTTCTCCTATCACTCATATAAAAATACCAAAATTAGGCATCGTTTTACGGTTTTTCATTGTATTCCCGCAATGAATTATTGATCACGTTAGCTATGATCTTCATAGATTCTTAGCTTTGTTCGTGATGTGCTGCCCAGCCGCATTTAGGTATTGATGTTTGATCCCGGATGGACTTTGGATACTTTGCGGTGTCATGCAAAGAGAGGGTGACTTTCAACACGGATCTCTTTAACATATACATTAAGAAAGCCTCTCGCAGTTGGCGCTCAGTGGTTTGCAGGAAGTGAAAGCATTGATGCTTGAGAAGACCGGTTAGTCATACTAGCAGGATATACAATATTTGATTGCAGGGAGCGGTCTGACTTACGTTCAAGCACAAGGAGTCGCACCAGGCAACGCAGACTTTTTAAATACGACATTNCTTAAATACGACATTCCTTTTCGCAGGAGAAAGACGAAAGATGGTTCGTCGTTTGAAGTTATGCTTTCCATATTTTTCCCAGCCACATCATCGCAGCGTGGCAGCCAATACTCATTTTTGCTCGATGCAGTGCATTCCTACATTCTTTTCCAAACAAAATCCCCGTGGGTTTTCTATGTGCTAGATATCTAAAAGCGTCCCTCAAGCATGGAGGGTGGCTGTGATCGAGGGACGCTTCCTTTTCAAAACTAGGCAGTAATAGGATGTATCAATCCTGCTGCACACACTTGCGACCGCTTATCCGTACAGTGAACTTGTTGACAAACATTGCCGTCACCTCTGCGGCTGATCATCCTGCGTCTAATTTCCTGAAGCAATCGCTATAAAACATGGTAAATGAAGTGGCAGTTCTTACTTCCTCTTTATTCACTTTCCTCTTTCTTTGCTCTTTGCGTTTTTACAAATCCGCATCCCCCTCTGCAAAGTGCTTGTTGGAGCATACCTTTTGTCTCTCTATCCGTTTATTCACACGCATACTACATATTCCCGCACTTCCATTTCTCTACATGCCCCGATACGTCTGCATGACCGCATATGTGTCCCTGTAGGTCTCGATGGATTTATGTTCGTTTTTATACCTATATTGCCTCTAATCCTTCATTGACGAGAGTATGGAAGCGGAAAAGACTGCCGGAAAGGCTAAAATTGTGTGAGCTTTTTGCACAACTCTCAACTAAATGAGCAGTTCCACAATTGCTGCTAAAAATTAAAATATATATTATATTCATTCTCAGCTGACTGAAGCGCGTTCATGAATTTTCTTTATAGATTCGTTTTTCCGTTCAGAATGAAAATCCGGCGAGTTTGGATGGGTGCAATTTTGTTGGCACACTTAGGTCCATAATAATTCCTGAACTCGATGGATTGAGATGACGCACGATGTGCCAAGTCAACCTATGAAGCATCCTGAGCTATTTTTGCAACTACAGCTCGAGTGAACATCACGACGGTGTTGTGACACCTTTCTATGAACGAAATTTCAAAAATTTTCTCTCTTATTTATATTACTAGTTTAGCCCCAAATGCATAAAAATGTGATGTGCAATGAAATGAGCTGAAATATGAATCTCGCAGATTGCGATGTCGGCTGCTTTCAAGAATGCCTATTCGAGTTATC
>JAARMF010002863.1:0-15457 GCA_022844705.1 Toxascaris leonina
CGGCTAATGGATTTGTTGGGTATGTGAGAGGTGACAGTAGGTGTGGTAGCGAAATTTATGAGGTGTTTTACATTCTTTTGCGACATTATTAGCGGTGTATCCATCTGGAACATTCTCTCATTTAGTTGGTGCAGTTTCTCCTTGAGCTAGGCACAACAGTTTTTCGGTTCTAGCACTGTATTCCCTACTTTCAATACTCAAGACATCGTAACATTTTTGTGCTGTCTATTCCGAGTTATACTTGAAGACGTACATTGCGATCTCTATAGCTTGTTTTCGTAGCATCCGTCCCCCACATGGTACAAGGATCCGTTGATGAGGGAGAAGCACGCTCTTTAGTAATCTCACGATGTCAACATTAGAGAGCGTTCTTTATTCAACCAATACATGCGCGACTATGGTCCTATCAGGGCAGATGTTTGTCAGTGCCGCTATCTGACGCACCTATCGCTTGCGCTCTGCCCATCTGATCTGAGCCCACTGACCCCATACGTTCATTCTCACTGTCGCTTTCGTTAAGATACGGTCATGCTGCCTTGTCTGGCTTGTATTATGCCACTCGATGTGCTCTTTCTACAAATAAACGATGAGGTCACTTCGACGAAAATCCGTAAAATATTTTTAGTGACGCTCGTATGATGTTTGAAAATATGTAATGCCACATTAAACTGCACTCATTAAATCACATTAAAGGTACNATTAGAGGTACATTTCGGCTGACAACAGCTGCGCACAAACCAGCTCATCCGGCTCACCAAAAACCACATTGGATTTGCTTAGTCGAACTTCCTGTTATTATGGATTTCTATCTGGAAAGGCTGGAAATCTTAACGGACTTCCACATCAACCATTTAGAAAAGGTATTCCAAGGTGATATTGTATATTAGTGCATGGGCGGCGACTATATTGTTAAACAGATGACTTGTGATACTCAACAGATCGGAATTAGTGAACAACAACTGCTAATTGCATCATATCAATGCTTCTAGCAATACTGGCAAAGTGCACCTTGCTTTGCTTCCGATCGGCTCCGCTCATTTTTGCTCTCTCTTCTAACTCTTCGCCGTTACATCGAGCATTGTTTCGACGGCAATGGATTAGATGACTCATCGTCACCTATTTGAGTAATTTTAATCTTGCTAGCTAACCGAACACTATCATGCGATACTGATATACCCCGAATTCCGGAAATCCTGTTTCGAAATACCTTGAAATCCGGAAATCCTCTTCCGGGATACCCCGAAATCCGGAAATCCTGTTTCGGCAGATTTATTCCAAAGTTCAGTCATCACAGTTTTTGCCGGATTTCAGATCCTCACTTCTAAATCTCAGTTGTTGTTGAGTATTCAAATACCTCATTAAATACCTATTTATCAGCAGGTAATTGCACATCTCAGATCTCTTGTTAATGGCCACATGATAAACGCTTGTGCCATGCTTTCAAAAAAAATGTAGCAAAATACCGATGCCACCCTCACCTATATTGCTCTCGCTATGTTATCGTCCTCTCATCTATCTTGGATATCGACTGAAGATGAAAACATATAAACACATTCAACTAAATATCAGATGCGCAATTTACAAAAAAAAGAAAAGATTTCTATTCGAGTTGTCTTCTCAACTTCCGCTTGCAAGTTCTCTAATTTTAAGTCAGCTTCCGTTTTCACGTATTTGAACTTTTTGCGCAGTCGACTACCAATTCAACAGGTAAAACATTTGCAAAATTCCGATGAAAATGACTTTAATAACGACGAACAACGATCGCCTCCGTTTTCCTCAATGAGGAATTTTTGATTCATTAAATAACTGCGAATAACGATCTAAATAAATGATTATTAATCCATCGAAGTGTGTTAGAGAATCCTCATCAGAACGAATAGCGTTATCTTACATTCTGGATGAAGTACCGATTGGACTAATGTCTCAATTTTAAGCAAAAAAAAAAGTTTTTCCAGAATATTCAATAATTGTGCAGTTGTACTTGTAATGGTGCTGGTGCTGATCAAAGGTCATCAGCCATTTCCATCACGTCTTCGCAATCGCCCTAAAAGTGCCCATTCGCTGAACGATTTGTAAACGGGGAATACAACCTGTGCAAATCGCAAAATCAACGCAACTGAAGGGTGGTGACATACTGGAAGTACACCGATTACACAGGCATTTCCGCTCACCTACATCCACTGGTACGTGCGGTGTGCTTTTCGCCGGATTCGAGTACTCTTCTTACCGGCTCTGACGACAGAACAGTGAAGCTGCTTCAAATGCGAGTTCTTGCCAATACACTTTGCAGTAATTATTTTGAAGATTATCGGTGCTGGTTGTGCAGCCCGTCACGCTAATTTATCCTCATTTATTTATTCCCTCTAATCGGACTCGTTTCGTTCATTTGTGCTCCTATTTCTTCATTATCTTATTTCTTTATTATTTTTCACGCAACCTGAACCTTGTTTTCTTTTGTTATCCAAATGCGGCTCAAAATGATCATCAAAATCGTACCCGGTGTGAACGCAGAAAGGTGGCAGAGGTTTTGGCAGAAAATCATACAACTTCTCCCCGACTATATGTTGACTGATGCTAATATTAGCCCATGCAATTTAGTGCGCCTTGCCTTGGCATGCATTCCAACAGGTGGAGCCAGGTTAGATGCAAACCAACAAAATTGATGGCTGTAGCGAACTGTTGTTTAGAGAGCGGTATTGTGTTGACAGAATGACCTAAGGTAGTGGAGCACAAGAGCCCCTCATCCAGTAGCTTTTTTTTTCATGCTATCAGAAAAGCTTGCTTTTGCATGCTTTCACAGAATTGAGAATAGTTGCTCGAAATTTGAAGTGAATCGTTCTTTCAACATTGTATAATCTAGTATTGGCATTGTGGTTAGCTGAGAGCCGTCTTACTCGTTGACTTACCTATTACCTTGTTTGAGGCCGCAGTCATCGGGTTATGTGCGCATTGTTTCTGTCTATGGATTTCTTTGCAGAAGTGCGCTGAAATCACAGTTGGTGAACAGCTTCTGTGGGCATCGAAGCAGTGTGACTGCTGTGCAGTTTGATCACTGCGTTGATGGGTTGAGGTATAGTTTCTATTGAGAAATGATTGCATCTTCCATTGGATTAGGTGAGAAGGAAGCGATGGGAGGAGGAGAGGTGCATCAGGTGCAAGATTTCTGCCAAAGTTGTGCTATCATTTCCTCATTCCTTCCTTCCATTCCATCTGTTTGTGTATTCCTCCACCGTCCTGAAGGGCAACCGGCAATGGTGAAGTGGCGAACTCTTCGCCACGTTTTGCCCTACTGCCTCACCTCTCTTTCTTATGCCTTCCTGCATTTCGATGACAAATTATTAGGGCAGGGTTATTGGAGAGGTATCGGAAAGTAATATCTGTATGTTTGGTGCCCTTGTGCAGCTATTTCCCTCATTTTGCTAAGCGCTGGCAGAGGGGTAGGTGGAATTTGAGATGTTAACTCTCTTTCATTGGTGTGCTACTGCTGTCACGAATCAATATACTGTTTGCAGCGAATTGCTGTCATTCTCTCCCCTATTTGCTGTCGTCCGAAACAGCAGCTCGGCTGCTATGAGCCCTATCATGTTTCACTGACATTTGGAGGCAGCTTTATTGCCGTTTGTCCAGTGTAAGTCAAATTCCTTTCCCGGAAAGAATTTTTGCTGGACACATTTTTCTGTCCGTTCTGTGGTGAATATCAGAAAATATCTTTTTTTCTAAAGAAAGACCGATGTGAACAACTTCATAAAATCTGCTGGCCCTCATGGAGTTGCTTTCTAATGAGGCAATAGGCTACCTCCACACTGCTGAATTTTTCTCTCTAAGGCGTCGCTTAACTAAGATATATGCGACAGAAAATATTCCACTCTCAGTGTCTTAAAATGTTCAGTGGTTGTGTTGATAGTACTTTCATTGCAGTTTATGATATCGATAAGGAAGTGGGAATCCACCAATTCTCGTCCTATGCAATATGGTTATTCGCGACATATGGTAATTTGATTGTTGTACTACCATTCTACATATTTTACATCTATAAACGATCGACGATTCAGAGAGCTGCCGTGAACAATTTCAAATATACTCTTCTCGATGTTAGTATAGTTTGAAGGAAGATCATAAGAGATTATTGTGACGAACCGAGAGATAGATCTTTGCTCTCATCGGCTTCGTGGTAGTGAAGGGCATTCTAGGTGCACTGGAAGAGCCAGTAAAAGGTTTGCTTGTTATAAAACAACAAATGTGGGCTGCAGCACCGACATGTTGAAATTTACATCAGTCATGCCAATTTTAGCAAGAGGCTACCCATCGTCACATATCTCCTGAACAAAATGATCGCGAAATAAGAGGGCTCTTGCATTTGTTTTTTTAACAATGTTGGGAATGAGGTCACGGAAGTTGAGATTGTCATCACTAATCATTACACCTGGATCTTTAACTGCGCTGAAAACCAAAAATGTCGAGCATCTAGCTAGAAGAGGATTTTAAGGGCTGGTTTGCCTGAATCTGATGAGATTTGTTTTATCCGGAGCCAGAGGAAGGGATGACTTATGTGATCATTGATCGATACAGTTGAAGGTGATTTGAAGGTTGTTGGTGATTGTGAAAACTTCAACATCTTCTGCATAGAGGAAGCATTTGGCCTTAGTGGGGAAAAACTGGCAGGTCATCAATAAAAATGAGAAAGAATGGGAATCCCAACACGGATCCTTGGGGACTGTACAATACATAGGTGTATACACCCACTGACTGGGAGCGACCAGAGAGGAAATCTCGAATCCACCGCAATAATGAGCGTCTGGTTCAATAGGTTTTTAGTATGAGGAATAACTTTGGCAGTGGAACACAGTCAAGCGCTTTTCTGAAGTCAAAACAAACATAACCGATGTAACCGTCCCAGTAGATGTGGGAAAGTCAAATCTGAAGTTCTAAAGAGGATAACTGCAGTTGATCTACTGTTGAGGAAACCATATTGTTGTGGTGAGAATAAATGATTGACGCCGAAATACTCTTTGATGCGGGGAGCCAATTGCCTTTCCCTCACTTTGGACCCTGCAAAAGTAAGGGATATGGGTCCATAACTTTGAAATTCATATTGGATCCTTTTTATTGATAGGCATGATAGTCGCTTTTTCCCGCAACGTGGGACCTGAGCCAATAAGTAACAATCGACAGAAGAAATACAAAATGGGGTCGAGACGGTTTCTGCGGTTCCACACCGTTACACGGACATGAAAAAGCGTTGGAAAATAGGGGTGCGAGCTTCGTCTTCAGTAATGACATTGGAGTGGTCAAGAAGAGATCCGACGTCGTCGCTTAGATTAGGCTTCCGTTAACACAGCGATAGAACTTAATGTTGGGTTGTCTAGCTAAGCGATTTTCATAGTGATCCAGCTCATCAATGGAGCCAAAAATTCGCACAGTGCTATTATTTGACATTGCTAGTTGAATGATTAAAAAAAGCATTGCATATTTTCATTGCAACTCGTGGAGTCATAATAGTTCATGATTGTGGAGAAAATGGACACACTTAGGAAAATTACTTCCATGGCGTGATTTGAGTCGAAATTTTGCATACGGCCATTATCTGTCCCTACTAGTTAAATGGTTAGAAAAAACTGCACATTTTCGCTTGATTGCAGAAAAAACTGAGCGCACATAGGAAAATGCACCTACGTTGCATAAATTGAACCGAAATTTTGCTTGCAGCCACTATTTGACATTCTCAGTTGAACGGTTACAAAAAATTGCACCCTTCTCTTGCAACTTATAGAGTTCAAGCATTCCACTGTTGCACTGCTTAATATTGCCTAGGCGTTAATATTGCTTGATGGCAACAAAGGAGTACAGCACTTTTTCTTTTTGGGTGGTGTGTTTACACGTGAACAAAGACGCCATGCTACAAGGCCCTTTCTCTCTTTTTTTTGAGTCCTGTTGTTTAGCATATACAAAAGCGCAATACCATCGGCTGTCATGGTTTCGTTGATGCTTCTCGTCGAAAACGTAACAAACTGAAAACGTTAGAAACTAGCTATAAGGCACATATGCGATCGAATGTATGCTGGTCTCTATCTGGCTACAATATTCGGAATTATTTTCTAGTGCGTCATGCAGTACAGCGAAATAACGTGAAAAAAAAATGGAAATATTATGTCAGCGACAATCTTGAGGATTTCGCGGAAAGATGAGCTCAGTCTCACGTGCGACATGCTTTAACGATTAAAGGCTGGAGGTTTTGATCACTATCAATTCTGTATTCAACGTCTGCGTTAACAAATATCGCAGTTTATGACGATTGGTTGTCACCGAACACTTGATCACGTTTAAAACTGACTTAGTAAGCTTCTGAACACCGTTAGATCTCTGCGCCAGCTGGATGGATGTTGGAGCACAGCACACCCATTTGAAGGATAGCAGGGACGTTTGCAATCATGCCATCCACTTGTATAGTTCGGTTCGGAGTAGCCTGACCTCGTTTGTTGCGCGGATGCATCGACCCTCTTTCGCTTGTGCTTAGTTCATATCTTTGATCGGCTCTTTAGCGTGCGGAAAAAGCCCGCGGCATATAAATAACTTTTGCTATGATGTTATCGCCTTGTGCGCAAACGAATACGCGTAGAAAGGACATCACTCCCCATGATGTCCAACCACAACCGAACTGTGAGGCTTTATCCATAACAGGGAAAGTGATGTCGTCGTGCTGGCGAGAATTTCGTTCCATTCTACATTATGGGCATGCTAACGTGAAGGGGGAAGCAGTATGTACAAGGAAGGATGTCGACTCAATTCAGGTCAGAAAAGTAAGCAGTCAGAAGCACTTCATAGGAGAATGAGGTAGAACAGGGCAATGAGTGAAATCGCAGGTTGATAACGCTTGTGCTGGATGTCACAGCTGCATGACGGGATTACGCGCATTGAATAAAATTGGATTAGACAACATAGTTCAAATTTCTGCTTATGCATGCAAATATCAAAGGACTTGTTTGACAACAGAGCTCCAATCTTATCATCCCTATTTGCTGCAATATTTCAGTCCTGGCATGATGCCGTTTTTTTCACACCACTTACTAGTTACTTTAAATTCAGATTATCCGAATCGAGTCCAGGAAAGGAAACTGCATCAACGATACATACAGCCTATTCAAGATCGCTGGCAAATGACGCTTCGAAAACTGAAGGTGATGCGGAACCTTCATCTGATTCTGCTTCGAAATTGCGGATGTGTGTGTGAGGTCGACGGACATGAGCTGACTTCATTAGCATGTGTGTTCATAGATTGAATTGGATTCTTCGACTCAAGTACATTCATTTCCCGCTGGGAGTTGATGTCGCATGGCACCATTATAAAGCGCGCACTCGCATCTTCAAAATTTTTCGTGACAGTGTCACCTCATGCCATATACTCACTGGTATAGTTTTCTGCATTCCCTTCCCCTCTCCTCAGATGCTTTTCTCACCACAAGGCACGCGGTGGAGTGCTCTTCGCTTGCTTTCTTATACTGACCAGGAAACAGGTATGCACTGAAGTACAGTGCCGCTACTCTCGCACTCATAATGACGTAAAATGCTCCACAAAACGATGACATCGCACAGGCATTCCTCAGCTGATCGAGAAGGCTTTCTTCATAACGAGGACGTCTACTTTGCCGTTTATCTATTTTGTGATCCAGCTTGCGGCGAGCGGGGGCTGGCTAATAGCAAGGGAATTTTATCAGGCGAAGGTTGTAAGTCTGGATTTGTCGCAGCATTCCTGCTCAAACCTAAACGGGTAGAAATTTTTAAATGTGACCATATGGGGATGGATTAAAGACTAACCAAAATTCGAGAGGCCCATGTAAGCGAGTTCGAGAAAGTTATGAATTTGAACCAATCACGGCTCCGACCACGGCCACAGCAGGAGCGCTCGAATATTTTTAATCCTTGCATGAGATGCCTGATTATTTTTCATAATCCTATAACAGGAAATCATGTTTGCATAAAAGCTTTACTTACAACCTTGATCGCCGTCAAGTCACGATAACGCGGGTGTCGTTGAAAGCCAGTAAATTTCGTTGTGCATATAATTCCATTTGCTTGTGATTTTTCGTTTGTTTGGTCCCAAATTTTCCGCCCCGTATAACCATCATCAAAATGACTAATCCGGGAACGACTGCATCAAGAAATCCATGGAGACGAACTTCATCTGCTGGGAGCTCAGTGCTGATGCAATTATAACCTCTTGATCGATGTACTGAAATGAATAAAAAATCAATATTATATTTACCAAT
This sequence comes from Toxascaris leonina, assembly GCA_022844705.1. NCBI lineage: Eukaryota > Metazoa > Nematoda > Chromadorea > Rhabditida > Ascarididae > Toxascaris > Toxascaris leonina. The sequence continues at coordinate 8,265 of JAARMF010002863.1, forward strand.
CGAAGGATAATAACTACTCAATATTCAAGACATTTTGTAAAATTCTTATATGACAACATAAACTGCAATAAATAAATAAATAATAAACGCTCCAACCATATATATAACCCTTCTGTGTTATAGTTTGCGGTATCCCCAGAGTATGGTATTTCATAGCGAACGCAAATACAAATTTTCTCGTACTGCGCAAAATTTTGCAAAGTTGTTTTCGGCAATAAAATGCCTTAGGGGGTATATATGCCCTGAGTCTTTTTCTCTGAGGATTTCTTCTCGATCAAGAAGTGGTCAAAGGTCAGATGGAATGTTAATAACTGCCTTCGGAATGGTGTTGTTCATCTTTGAGGTTAGATGAATGTGTTGTCGCTCATATAGTGGGTGATGACTCGTACTTCGATGCTGCTTTCAAGTAATTCGGCGTTATATCTATTTTGTTTGGTTGGAGATGATATCGCCTGTGTTGTTCTTGTTTTCCTTCCGACCTATTCAACGTGTTGATTTTAAGGGACTATGATGAAAAATGCCTGTGGCCAAGAAAAAATTGGTGCCCCACGCCTCGCTTAGTATATGCATTCCGTATTTTCTCGTTTGTAAACCCCTGAGCGTATTGCAGTCTAATTCCAGGAAAGGGACGAGTACGGTTTATTCTGAGAGGAGGAAGGGGGGGGGGGGGGGTGGAAAGATGGCACGTAAGAGACTTACGACGTTCAAGAACTGATATGACTGTGTTTGAGGAAAAGTTATGGTTGAAGGAGTACATATGAGAGACTCTCTGTTTTAATGCAGTTTATCCCCAATTTATTAATGAACCTCGCAGTTCGAGTTCTTGGGGAAAGGGTGTCTTTGTTCAAAGGGAAATATGGGTTTGAGAGAGGGGTGTAGGTGCTTCAATTACATTGATTTGGGGATGGAGGTGGGTGCTAGCCCTTAATTTCGGAAAAGATTTGCTTCCATTCAAATCACTCAGTCAGATTAGATGCGCGCAATTAGTTTCTTATTTTTCAGCATTGCAATTTGCAAGCGTAAATATCGCTTATAAATAAGTTGTCTCAAATTTTAGGATGTGTAAATCCTCGTAAACACAATTGCACCGACTGGTTTGGCGAGCTTGTAGGGTTTTCATTCTCACTATCCTGCAAATAGTTGTCGGAAGTGTTGAGATCAAGGCTGTTTTTGCCTTCCTTTATGAAAGACCGGAGGTCGAATCTCTTGAAGGATGGAGGCATATTGAAGGTGAAGGCATGGCCATCTATGAGGTCGATGTAGACCGCCCTCTTCCTCTCCCCCCACAGGGAAGTCCTTCCGGTGGTTTCTTTCTTCTTAGTCCTTGTCGCCCTTCATATCCGCCTCATTCCTCTATTCATGCACAAACTGGAAGAGGAATTCAGTTTTCAACGCTAATACCTTCGACCAACTTGTTTATTCATCTATCTGTTTAGCATTCCATGGAAAAGGGCATGCTTGGTATATATTAAGCACGGTGATGTCTGCTTATTTATTTTTATTTATAAATGTACATGGCTGTTTATAAAGTCGGTAGGTCAGTGGTAGAGCCTTCGCCTGTTAAGTGAAGAGACCCGGCCTCGATTTCCGGCTGATTTTTCAACGGATCGCTAGAAGGCTGACCACCAGGCTCTCCAAAAATCTGGTCAAGACAGCCGTTTGTGGTCGTCAGCTGCATCGATACGGGAATCGATGAAACTACAGCTATCTTTGTATTTTGCATCTTAAATAAATATACATAAAGAATATATAAGTAGCTATAAAACGTGAAGAAAATCACCATTGCAGCTTTACTTTGTCACAACAACGTACAGCTTATAAGAATGTTGTAATTTAAATTCGGCTATTGATAGAGTCACTTTTTGCAAAATATAGCCGAATAATAAGGGGAGCAAATAAATTCGGAGATGCCGTCATTATTTCAGCAAAATTTTTTAGCGAAATGAGGGAATTGGCCTCTTTTCTTGTTCAACTGCAGTCTGTTGGACATCAGATGGTGTTGATTAATGCCAAGATTGAAAGGCTCAATGCTTCGGTTGAATGGGCAGTGCAACATCATTCTAACAATTTTCATATGCATCATTTATGTAAGGCATTGTTGAAGTGTACGCCATAGTGTCGAGTCATTCGGGTATGGAATCAACTACCAGCTGATACTGTGGAAGCTTGTAATCTGACTGCTTTTAAAACGGAATTAGCTCGGTTTGACTTATCGTTCTTGAGGCGAGTAGAGGGTCTGCCAGTATGCTGTTAATAAGTGTATCATATCGGGTCAGTTTTTTCTCAGCACTACCACACTTGCGATACTTGAATGCTTTCGTTTTGAATATCATCAGTTTCGCCACATACTATTGTATGTTTCTTTATGGTTAAATAAAGCAGTTTGAATGAATGAATGAAAAGTGGTGTTGTCGATGTGAAGTCCTTAAAGCCTCAAGTTCGGAGCCGTTTTATAATCGATTGCAGTATAATTACACTCGATAATGGCTGGTCATATCAAAACACCGACAAATATGAAACTGCCTGCAAATGTTGATGTGGTACGTATGAAAAAATGTGGAAAACGATTCGAAATAACTTGTTATAAGAATAAAGTGGTGAACTGGAGAAATCGCACGTAAGTATTTACACTTTGATTCTTGATCGTTACATTATAGTACGATGCCGCAACGCGGAAGAGGATGGCATTACGTCGGTGAATGGCGCTTTTGGCCTCAATCATCTTGTCTCGTAGTTGCTTAGAAATTTTTCCATCTTCTTGGCAAGTAGACAGCGTTTCGAGAGGAAACTTCAGACTCTTTTAGATTTATGCCTTAATTCTTCGAAACTTACTCATTTCGGTGATGCAAATTGTGAGTTTAACGGAAGTAGATAGGTGCTGATACGGAGAAGGAACGTTCGTCTGGATTGTTTTTTCAGGAAGTCTCCAGTCGTTCGACTCCTTTGCATGTAGAGAACTCCGGAGGAGATTTGCTTTTGGTTCTTTGTGTTAGGTGTTTCGATAACCAAAGCAAAGCGAAATGCAGTCCAGATCCTGTTTGCTTAATATAAGGATTTTGCAAAAAAAAGAACGGCATACGTGATTAATGCAGCAAGGAAATCTATGCAGGCGGCAGTAGTTGATTATTCATGCAACTGGTTTGCAGTGAGAAAGACATTGATGAGGTGCTGCAAACACCGACCGTCTTTACGAACGTTTCGAAAGGAATGGTGGCGAAAGGTGAGGAGTTGAATGCTGCATTCGGCACTGAGGATCATATGGAAATATGCAAATTGGTATGTTGTCTTTTTTTGAGGGCTAAAGGTCAACTTTGCGGATTATTTCCTGAGAGTTGCAGTAGGTTTATTCGGGTTTTCCAGGCATTTTCGTTTTTTATTACTAGATGAATACTTGGCAGTTCTCCTATCTCACCTCTGTTAGCATCATTATGGTTTCCCCTCTGAAAATAACGTTTTTGCTTGATGTTGTGGTATTGGCATCGATGCCACAACATGAAGTGTTGCCATGGGTAGTAGCGAAAGCCGCTCCATTCATGCTTGTTCGATGGGTCTGAGGTTATGAAGGAAACGGATTACCTGTATTTGGCAAGATGGTGATCTACAGGCATGTATTTTTCATGCGACATTGTAACGAAAGATTTGCTGCATTTTTTTGTCTATTTCTTTTTGATATTTATAATTGTTCTATTCTGAACCGTAAGATATGAGGGACGCTTTACTGGATGTTTTCAATTCCTATCCAAGATCTCCAGTAGGGGATATTGGGCCGTTTGTTGGAAAGCATAGCCTAGCGCAAATTTGAGTAAATTATTTCGTAGATCCTGGACAAGGGCGACTTGCAAGTATCGGACAAGGAGCGACAGGTGCAGTCGGAGTCGTCTTTCCAGGAGGTGGCGAATATCATCACGAACGTGTGTGTTAATCCGGATACAAAGCGTCCATACTCGTTGGAGGTCATTGAGAAGGCACTACACGACCTGCACTTTAGTCTTAAGCCGAATCGATCAGCTGAACAACAGGTCCTTCCATGATGTTTTGAAATTTTCCGTTTTTGAAAAGAAAAGTTGCTGCAACTATTCTTTTTTATTCTTTGTTAGTGTTTTATGGAGATGGCTATCCCGGATGGCGGTCCTTTTCGAATTATTGATGTTGCTGTGCCTATCCCCGATGACAACCCTTCTCGAATTATTGAGGTTTCTATGGCTATCCCCGATGGNTTGAGGGCTAAAGGTCAACTTTGCGGATTATTTCCTGAGAGTTGCAGTAGGTTTATTCGGGTTTTCCAGGCATTTTCGTTTTTTATTACTAGATGAATACTTGGCAGTTCTCCTATCTCACCTCTGTTAGCATCATTATGGTTTCCCCTCTGAAAATAACGTTTTTGCTTGATGTTGTGGTATTGGCATCGATGCCACAACATGAAGTGTTGCCATGGGTAGTAGCGAAAGCCGCTCCATTCATGCTTGTTCGATGGGTCTGAGGTTATGAAGGAAACGGATTACCTGTATTTGGCAAGATGGTGATCTACAGGCATGTATTTTTCATGCGACATTGTAACGAAAGATTTGCTGCATTTTTTTGTCTATTTCTTTTTGATATTTATAATTGTTCTATTCTGAACCGTAAGATATGAGGGACGCTTTACTGGATGTTTTCAATTCCTATCCAAGATCTCCAGTAGGGGATATTGGGCCGTTTGTTGGAAAGCATAGCCTAGCGCAAATTTGAGTAAATTATTTCGTAGATCCTGGACAAGGGCGACTTGCAAGTATCGGACAAGGAGCGACAGGTGCAGTCGGAGTCGTCTTTCCAGGAGGTGGCGAATATCATCACGAACGTGTGTGTTAATCCGGATACAAAGCGTCCATACTCGTTGGAGGTCATTGAGAAGGCACTACACGACCTGCACTTTAGTCTTAAGCCGAATCGATCAGCTGAACAACAGGTCCTTCCATGATGTTTTGAAATTTTCCGTTTTTGAAAAGAAAAGTTGCTGCAACTATTCTTTTTTATTCTTTGTTAGTGTTTTATGGAGATGGCTATCCCGGATGGCGGTCCTTTTCGAATTATTGATGTTGCTGTGCCTATCCCCGATGACAACCCTTCTCGAATTATTGAGGTTTCTATGGCTATCCCCGATGGCAGTCCTCTTCGCCGTGAAACTCCACAAGACAGGATATGATTTCGAGCAAGACTGCCGTGAGACCCAACTTTCTCAGTGTTTTAGAAATTAGCGACAACAGAGGGTCACTGGAGGAAGAGAATTGAGAAGGGGAGGTATTTTTGCAGAAAATTCTAGGAAATGATCGCAGTGATACATAACTAGGCAATTCACCATTTTCAACTTAGAGTGCGGGCGGTAGTTATTCCGCCGTCGTCTTCCCGATGAGAGTAATGGGAGGAGTGAGTTGATAGGACAAAGCTGAGGGGTATGATAGGAGCCCATCTACAGGTGACCACCCAGTAACCAGTGCAGAACGATCGACATTTTTTATCAGTGCAATGATGTTAGCATCGTTAGCTTGCCTTCTGGAGAAATGTGTATTTTAAGTTGAATATTGTAGGCGTTGGAGATGATCCCAAAGCTTCGTGAATCAATGAAGATCGATCGAGCAGAGATGCGTCTTCGCATTTCAGTGGATGCAAAAGAGGCAAAACGAATACACGATCGTCTCAAGGCATTCTTCTTGAGCGTTGAAAGCGAAGATTGGGACCAAGGGAATCTTGAAATTGTATTTATTCTTAATTTCTTTACTCTTGGATGGTTATGTAGCTTGTTATTAAACTCCGTTTGTTCTCCGGGAGCAAGAAATTGCACCACCTTAAGGTGGCAGCAAAGCATTCTTGTGCGTAATTATTGTGATCGAGAAGAACTCGAACTCGTTTGTTGTATATGGTTAATGTATAGATTGAAGTGGCCCGACTTGTGTTCGGGACCATCGCGGCCGGATTTCCACGACTAGGTAAAGGAACTGACTGGTCACTTCTGTGTCTAGTAAGGGAAGCTAATTATTTCTTTTGTTGGCTTAACGACGAAGACTTTTCCTAGCTAATAAAAGAAGGTAGTTGTACATTTTACTGATTGCTGAGGAAGGATACTCACTTGTTTTTTTATCACAGAAGGAAATCACTTGGTTATTTCTTTCTATCATTTGGTTGCTAAGGAATTTTTAAAGGACTGGGTATGGGTCGAGAACAAGGCATCTATAATTTTAATGATCTCTTTTTGCAGGTAGGTCTCATTGATCCGGGTTCATATCGTGCAATAGAGGAGCTGCTGCGTAAGGAGACGAAAAACTATGCTCATATGGAACTCCTCAGTCTGAAAGTGATGAATGAAGGCGATATCGAAATCTCCTAAATGCTTCATCTTCCAATGAGCTATCGCAGATTTCTGTGAGGTTCATCTATGGCATCAGATTAAGATCTTGAGCCCGAGGTTCTAGATGCCCTCTTGCTGAAAGTTTTTCCGATTCTTTTTGAAAAAGTTTTTTTAATTGTGGAATATTTTCTCAGAAGTTTATAGCACCACTGAAATAATGACCCGAATATGTGCATGAGATGATTGTCTAAGAGCCTTTTGCTCTGTTCATACGCTGCCCTCTCACCNGCCATGGGTAGTAGCGAAAGCCGCTCCATTCATGCTTGTTCGATGGGTCTGAGGTTATGAAGGAAACGGATTACCTGTATTTGGCAAGATGGTGATCTACAGGCATGTATTTTTCATGCGACATTGTAACGAAAGATTTGCTGCATTTTTTTGTCTATTTCTTTTTGATATTTATAATTGTTCTATTCTGAACCGTAAGATATGAGGGACGCTTTACTGGATGTTTTCAATTCCTATCCAAGATCTCCAGTAGGGGATATTGGGCCGTTTGTTGGAAAGCATAGCCTAGCGCAAATTTGAGTAAATTATTTCGTAGATCCTGGACAAGGGCGACTTGCAAGTATCGGACAAGGAGCGACAGGTGCAGTCGGAGTCGTCTTTCCAGGAGGTGGCGAATATCATCACGAACGTGTGTGTTAATCCGGATACAAAGCGTCCATACTCGTTGGAGGTCATTGAGAAGGCACTACACGACCTGCACTTTAGTCTTAAGCCGAATCGATCAGCTGAACAACAGGTCCTTCCATGATGTTTTGAAATTTTCCGTTTTTGAAAAGAAAAGTTGCTGCAACTATTCTTTTTT
>JAARMF010002864.1:2844-14752 GCA_022844705.1 Toxascaris leonina
ATGATGAAGGCATATAAATTTGGGTATTACTTGAATTGATATACGCTGCAAACTATTGATGAATCTTATTGAGATGTTTGAAAATGGGATATTTCCGTAATATGGCTATTGATTTATAGTATTCATTCTCGTATTTACCCCTCTTCTTTGTGTCCAATGAAAATGCTCAAATTTTGCGATAATTACTTATATATTAAAGTTATTTTATATATAAATGAACGGAAACAACGAGCGGCATAAAGCTTTATATCGATTGACGCTTTTTTTAAGTTATGAAAGCAGCACAACCATTTGGTAAGTGGGAAAAAAAATTTTCTCGCTCGTCGAATGCAAATAGCGCCAATGCAAGCACATCGTCGTATATTGATTTGTGGATGGATGACTCTTTGACCACACACCATCTGTTTTTTTTTTTTTGCTCAACGATTCCTCTCTCTCCAAATAATTCTTTAAAATATGACCTCTTGATAGACTCATTTGAACTATCGTATCAATATTTTGCTTGGCCGCCTATCATCGTCGTTTCAGCTCATTAGGAATGGTCAATGCTTCAAGGGGGCTTAAATGTGGGAGAGAAAAGGGGATTGTCCTTTGAGCTCATCAAGCGCATTACTTATCGGCTCATTGAACAAAGCAAGCTTCCTATTTGTGAGCGCCTTAGAAAGTATGACAAATAAGCATGACCTTATATAATGACCTTATTATAACTACCACTACTGATTTCTTTTTGTACGATAGATAGCGCAATAATAGGGTGCCCTGAAATGAGTTTGATTCAACGACAATAGTATTTTAGGAAGTAAGACTCCTTTGCTCATTATTTTTTGTAAGCTTTTAAAAGGGATCTATTTTTTCAAAATGACTTTTTTTTTCATTTTCTTTTCAAACGCGAGAAGAGGAAACTCCCTCCTATTAAGTGGAATAATCTAAATGCTTCAGCGATCACTTTCGAAGAGCCGAATGAATTGAAATTCCATCCATAAAGCGCTTCCACAAAAGTCTTTGTCGATTTCATTAACTCACTGACTTCAAAAAATGTTTCCTCCATTTTCACGTTAATCGTAAAATTGGTGATTCTAGAGTGTTTTAAAACGGAAATCATCATCGTTTTAATTAGAGGTTGTTTCTTTAGAATTTGTTGATTTTTGCTTAATTTTTTGGTGCGTGTTTTAATACTCTATACTTTATTATATTGTCTATTAGTAAGGTGATGTAGAGATGTTGGCTAACAAATACAGATGAAAAAGTAGAAAAGCGCACCTGAACAAATCGAAAAAGTCTATTGAATGAAATTACTGAGAAGAAAAAAAAAGTGTAGAATCCTTTGTAAGTGTTCTTTGCAATATTTTTTAGCAATATTTTTATTTATTTATTTTTTATTTTTTTCTATAAAATCTAAAGTGCTAGCAATTTTAACTATCTGAACGCTTTTTAAACGTTCGTTCATTGTTGAAATTCGAGTTGATAGCTGCTGCTGCTGCTTATGATGTGGTACGATGTGATTTGATTGTGCCCAGAAATGTATGGTGGGTGCTTCCTTTCTTACTATCATATAGCGTCAACAATCATCGTTCATCGTGTTTTGCGCAATATATTTGGCGATGAAAATTTTTTGTTATATCAAAATCTGTGAAAATTTGTTTAGTTTACAGGTAGTGTACGTGATGATGATTTTCACGTAAACGGCACGACACGTCTAGGGATCAGTGATATTACCAACGCGATCATATCTGCAAGGTATTTATGGCTTTTTCTCTTTCGCCGTATACATAGACAAGTGGCTCGATGTCTGGAACTCAATTGACTTACTACTAAACAATGAGTGATGGTCGGTTTTGAAGCACAAGTGTAGTGCGATCGACCTTCAGGTATCACGCTGAATTTGTATGAAAGCAATAAAAAGGAAATAGGGAGTGGTCTTTTGTGAGGTCTTTTATGGGGAGGGGGATTTCGTTAGATTCTGTAAAATGAATTTTTTCTTCGAGTGTCTATTGTCTATTAGTAAGGTGATGTAGAGATGTTGGCTAGCAAATACAGGTGAAAAAGTAGAAAAGCGCACCTGAACAAATCGAAAAAGTCTATTGAATGAAATTACTGAGACGAAAAAAAAGTGTAGAATCCTTTGTAAGTGTTCTTTGCAATATTTTGCAGCAATATTTATTTTTGTTTATTTATTTTTTATTTTTTTCTATAAAAGATAATTTCGTAGCGATGCTTCTTCGAGTGCAAGCTGGTGCTTAAAGGTAGAGGTCGTGGTAGGTAATTTCACCTGCAGATTGGTTCAGTTTTATTGGCGCTGAGCATAGAGGTGGTTTGCTGTTCGACATAGAACCGATGGGTAGTGTGTTTTTCAGAGGAGGTTGCAAGGGTGTAACTCTCTTAGCGGAATGGTAGTCTTGAGGTAAGGTAGTCTTGAGCCTTAAAAGTTCAGGCAGTATGCTAAGATGTCCAATCAACGAATAATATTATAACCCACCGTTCGGTGATATATTGCATAATCTTATCTCACAATGTCTTGAGTACTTTGCCTCTGCAGCAACCACTTTTTTTATGGATTTGGAAACCCGTGGTCGTTTTTACCCGCACTGATTTTGAGGGAAATGCCATCATGAAATACAAAATGCTTTCGCGCTCATTTATGAGATTTTATTTTGAGAGAGAGAACAAATGGCTAACTGTATGTCTTTTACGCTTATTTCTTTTAAGCAATTATTTGTAGACATAAATGAGGTGAACAAGAATGAACTTGAAGGCTCTAGTTTTTTTTCAAATTTTGTTGTAAACCTAAAAAATAGTTGAAAAAATTTCAAATAGAGGTTGGAAGAGTTTTGGGAAATAAATAGATGAGACAACGAGAGGAACGATGGCAAAATTATGGATCATTCGAGGAAAGAAAATTCCAGGTGTGTGCTTTATTTGGTGGAAGCAAACGCAATAGTGTACTGCTGCAGTCAAAGTACAAGTTAGATCGATTGTGTTTGTCGGGCGTATTCTTGTCAACGTTAGCGATTGCGAGGGGGCCCCTCTATGCTCACCGCTATATTGACGTGAATTTCTCTATCGGCACACACATACACGCACACACACACATTCCGCTTAGAATCTCGTGTCTTTGTAACCGATTGGCTTTTTTTTAATGAAATATAATCTTCCTCATAAGTTGATAATTGCTGTCGAATGATTATGATCGAAAACTCCCAATAATATGTAAATAAAAAATTAGTTTAAATACATTTTGAAGCGTTTATTACTTTTGGAGTGTTTAATTTGAAAGGTGTTTATTTATTTATTTATTTATTTATTTATTTATTTTTTAATTATTTTTGCAGATTGTGCATCTTTGGCAAAGCTTTACACAAGAGAAAAAATGACATCGCTCGAGGGTGGAAGTGTGCTACCACCACCGCGTTATTCATCTCATGAATTCACGCCAACATTTGCGCAATGTTCAACGACAAATATCGCTGATACTGTTCCATCGGCATCGACGATCAATGGTGACGATAGTGTGGCATCCTCATCATCACCGACACGTTGTGTTGCGGCGAATAAAACACCGAATTCGGCTTCGGTCGCTTCATTGAATCATACGTCAAGTCCATCGCCTAGCTATCCATCGGCGAACTCATGGCCTGGATTCGGTGGGAAAAATTCGAGAATAGATGATATTCAAGCGACAGCAGTCGGCGCTGGTGAAGCAAATAAGTCGCCAAGTCAACAGACACTTCAACAGCAACAAACATCACAACAACAGCAACCATCTGAATTTCAAAGGCCGCAGCGTAAGGTGGCATTTTGAATTGCATTCATTGTTGTTTGCGTCGGTTAATGAGAACGTTGAACGCAGTTTCAACGGGTGGATTTTTTATGCGCAATCAGAGCGAGTGTGTGTGTAATGGATCGACCAACCAATTTTATAAACAACATTGAGAGGTGGAAGGGGGGGGGGGGGGGGGGAGGGAGGGGAATTGTGGCGAAATTCATCGCTTACGTTGCGGTCGAATTCATCATTGCTTGGGTAGTTGCTTGTGAAGAGGCACTCATTTTAGCATGTGGAAACGTCGATCGGTCCCCGTGTACCCGACCTATTACAACTACCTCATGAGATAAAACAAAACTTATTGCAGAGATAACAATGGATTTTATTTTTCAGAAATATAAAATATCGATGAGTCAAATAAATTAATGTCAAAAAATCTTTTATAAAGACCTCCATCTCAAATGTAGTTTGGTCGTTGCGATATATTTGCGAGAGAGTACTAGTAATGATTTGTTGAATATTTGACTTATTTTATTGTTTATATTGACGGATTTTATTTATCATTTTGTTCGACGAATGACCTAACATTAGAAATTTTAGAAATCTGCCTGCGCACATTGAAAACGTTCCAATTTATAAGAATTTTTGTTTGAGAAAGAAAAAATTGCTCGTTTTGCGAAATTAAACAAAAAATATCGCCCAAATATTTTCATCGGTATTTACTAATTTAAATTATTAGCATTGAGCTCAAAATCAATAGTGAACATTCATCAAATAAAGCGTAGAAAATTTATTATTTAGTAAATAAAGCGTTCACCTCTTGAAATGTTAGAGCATTTTGCTCGAAGTGGAATGAAATGTGATAGCGAGAGATAGATCGAGAAAAAGCCGACGTCTGAAGAAAAATTTTGCGTTTGTTTGATGAAGATTCTTTTTTTTTCTAAAAGTGCACAAATGATTGGAACTGAAGTTGTTTCAGCGGCTAGAAATAAAAAAAAAAATTGCACTTTGTTACTGAGAAGAAGAGTGGTGTTTTTTTCTCGTCGTGAGGTCAACGGTCGTCTTCGAGTTTTGAACGTATATAATTTGAACGACATTGACGAATCTTTTGCTTGAATTTGAATAAATACGTCAAGTTAATGGTGGGTATGTGTGTAGACGAAAGATTCGCTATATGAAATGTGTCGATTAATGATGATGGTAAGATGAGCTTTTGCAATTATGTAGAGAAAGATTACCGCTTGATAGTTGATTTATTTTAGTGATGTATTATTGCGTAGGTGGAATTTTAGTGGTGTTTTCATAGAATTATTAATATACATTTTCATAGAATTATTAATATATGAAGATAGACATAGAAAAAATATAGTTTTATCGATTTCCTCTATCGATGCCAGATTTTCAAAACACCAAATGGTCAACATTCTGGCGATCCGCTGAGAAATCAACCAGTAATTGAAGTCGGGTCGCGTCGCTTAAGAGGCGAAGGCTCACATTACCGCTGAGCTACCGAGCTGCTAATCAATAATATATGAGATATTTAATTGCAAAATTCTTCATTTTTCTGATTTGTTGCTGAAAATCATTTATAAGGATTTGAGTTTTTATTTCAAATTTTTATTTTTTTTGTCCTGTTTTTTTATTTTTTTTTCATTTTTCTCACAAAATTTCCCACATATATTTCGCTGTGTGGATTATTTGTTGATGATTGTCGTGTAAATTATTGGAGTGATACTATTTGCAATAATCGTTGGGTTGAGATTTTTCCTTAAGTGTGAGCACTTTTTGAGTTGCAGTTGAAGGAGGTCTCCACCTCTTCACCTGGCTTTCGAATTTATATCAGTAATGTAACTCGAATCTATAATTACAAATATGCACTAAAATGATCGCATCGTCGCTTATAGGAAGCATGGGATACGAATGCAGACGATGTTCCAGTAATGTCCAACGATAGTCAATTTGACGAGAGTTGACTAGCTTACCGATCGTTACAATAATTGAAAGCAAATATTTGAAAGCACAAAGCCGAGTGATGATATTCCGATATTTCTTTCAAGAATTGATCTCTCTTAAGCAAGCTAATCAAGCTAAGCTAATGCTGCTATAACTAATCGAAACGAAAATTTCAGAGCGCTGAACGAGTATTTGTGTTCAGCTCAAAAATGGCGAATGAAGCGATCGGTGGTGTACAACAGAATAAATATGAGTCAATCCTTGCATGGCATGAAGCGAATTGTCAACCAAGTACATCAACTGGTGATCAATCGGCCACTACTGATACGCAACAACCATCAATGGCTCTCAAAAGCAAACGAAGAAGCGCTGTAGGCATTCTTAATTTTTCTTTACTCGGTCTCTGTCTCTTTGTTCATTACCATCATAGCAATGTTCTTTCTTCGTTCTAGAATCCATTTTCATATTTTATTGATTGAAAATATGTCTTGTTAAATGAGAGTAATGAAAGTGTCAATATGGGCATATGCGATACAAAGAAAAACGAACATAGATGAGGCATAAACAACAAGTTTAGGAGCACAATGTTTATACTCATATGAATGCTTATGTGTAATGCGCCTGCTGAAGTGATCTATTTCAGCACGAAATGCGTATGCGATCGCCGTTAACTGCGAATGGTGTTGCGGTTGTGACTAGTTCACCAAGTACTCCACGACCACAATCAAGTGGTGAAACTCGTGTTGCCGCAACAACTATGCGCTCATCGTCGATGTGTGAGCATCAACCCGATGGACCGCCAACATCATCTAGCGATCTTTTAATGTTGAATGATGAGGTAGAGACAAGTGCCGATAACCCCTTGAGGTAGGCCATCTAGATAATATTCACAAATATTTCGTCGCTGATACAACTTATAGATGGTATTTATTAAATGAAATTAGTATTTGCCATTCCAATTTTGAGGATGAGCATGAAATCTGTTGTTGTTGTTGTTGGACATTTTTGAATAGAAACTCAATCATCTCGTATTATATAGGGAGTTCGATTTGAACAAAACGTTGGTTCGTTGTCGAGTGCCAATTCTGAGTGATATCTTAGCGGATATAGACATATGCGGTCGATACCCTCTTAGCCCCTCTCTTCTTAGAATTGGAGATAAGGAGTTTGCAGAATCGGTACATGGTAGAAGCTTTTTTTTGCTTTTATGTTCATATTCGAAATGTTCATGTGTATTTCAGACGAATGGAACGAATGACGCAAGATTCATTGTTTGAGCCACCTGCGAAGGTGGCACGATCGACAAGCAATGAAGGCAATCAACCTGCAAGGAGGTTGGCTTTCTTTTTTTTTTTCATTTAGTCTTTTTATTTTCTTTATGCGTTGTGCAAATAAATGTGAATGTTGTTCGCTACGCTTAGATAATATTAGCTAGCAGGCTAACTTTTTTATCGGCTAATAATTCATTTCTCTAACGATCATTTCAAATGAAAAGCATCAACCAAATCGAAATTTCGGTAAAATTATGGAAAATATAATGAACGTTATTAGTAGTTGAATTAGCCGTAGAATTATATTCTGTTGTGATGGGTCTCACGATGAAAGTTTGAATAATTTTATTTGTTTCATGTTTTTATTTTTATTTTAGGTATCGTTCTGCAGCTGCAAATGTGGTAGGGATGCAAATAATTAGGCAATTATAGGCAATGTAGTGGAGTTAGGGAGTTAGAAGTCCAGGGATGTGGCATATTTTTTCTTTATATTATTTATGCTGGAATATGGCTTTTATTTAACTTTATTCTACGAACATGCGCTATCGGTGGGCGAAGAGAAAAATTTCTTTGTAGAGCCAATTTTGTAACTTTTATTTTGCAACTTATATTCGTTCATTTTGACGATATTTTTTTGCGCGTAGTATATACCAAATATTCTCCACTCCGTTCCCTTCAACGAGAAGATGTTCTTTGTGTTTGGTTTTTTTTCTCCTTTTTTTTCGGTTCTACAAGCGAGTCTGCCCGCCCTCTGCTTAAAGTTTTTAATGATAGGGCACGCTGTCAGCGAAAGAATTGCATAGAGTACATCAGGCACAACTGCAAAACGGTGTATTACACTTTGATTGACTTTGCACACTTTAAGGGCGTAAAAGGAATAGGGGTCAATCGTCGTTTTATGGTCTTTGTTGAAATCTTTTGATGCGAATGGCTTTTAGGTAGGGGTTGTTGCTCCTTGATAAGTTGATAATCTTTAGTTGGTGAGTGAGCGTGACGTTTGGAACGTCACAGAAAGGGAATTGAACTTTTATATATTAAGGGATCAAGATCGGAATGCAAAATTGGAAAAGATGCGAACATTGGAGCAACAAATCATGATCGATAAGGCACGATCCGAATGGGATCGTATGGTGCATGAGCATGAGGCAATCAAAATGGCTCACAGCGGTTATCCGCAACAGTTGATGCACGGATATCCACCGCAGACAATGGCGCCTCTTGGCACTCAATATCAGATGTCGCACTCACACGGAGCACCGGCGATGCTTCCGGCATATCGACGCCCATCGTATCCGCCACAAATACCTCATCCACAGGGGCTATCACCGGTTACTGCGCCAAACGGTGCTATGATGAGTGCTATGCCACCAGCTGCAATGCCGATGTCACAACCACTACGGCCATCACTCAATCCACCTCCATATAGTATGCATCTTCCGCCGGAAGGCTACATGCCTTATGCGTATCCGCCGAATTCGTTTGCTTCTCAAGGATATCCTCCGGCAATGTCAAACGTTTCACCTGCCTATTCGTCAGTGTATCCCTCAGTGAATGCCAATCCGATGCCTCCTCGAGGGTAAGCCATATTCCTCAACAGTTGATGTTTTGTAACATTTTTTTACGTGTCTAGAAAAGTCCTTTTCTGCAAATGAGAGAAAGAGTCTTTGAACTTGAATTCTAGCGGTATCCTTATTACTTATGATCGAGCACTGACATGCGATGGCTATTTTTGCCTATATTTTTATGGGCTGGTAATTTCCACGTAGTGAAGCCACAATTGCTTTCAACAGCGCATTGGGTGATGTTTATTGTTCACGGATTTGATGTTTATTTTTTCTGATCATATCAAGGATCGAGTTCCTGATTTTTCTACCTGGGAACGTAATCTTCGTTGTTCACTGGATTAGGAATTAGCAATTTTCTTTGGATTCTTCAAACATTTCAGTTTCCGTCAAGGAAAAGTCGGTTCAGGATTGCGCTGCTCTTCACCTATTTGCTCTAGTTTGATGTGATGCCTCGATTAAACTATCGTTATTCCAATGAAGTAAGCCATTGAATTTTAAGGTATTCAATATATCCGCAAGGAATGCGTCCAATGTATGCAGAAAAAATTATGCCACCCGAGATGTGGCCTCAACAACTTCCTCAACCTTTGAGCAATCTTGAAGCTCGAATCCCTAGTCAGAAAATACAATATCATCCGGTAAGCCGTTCGATTATAAAACTTCTATATATAATAGATAGTTCTTTCGCATAATTTTGCAACTTAGAGAACGATATTAAAGCTTTGAGTGGAATTGTTTTATGATGCTTTTGATGGATTTTTCAAGTTTTTTCTCCCGATCGTTTATAGTTCTGTGGAGTTAATTGTTAATGCTCATACGTGACAATATTCTTTACTTATGGCCTACTAAATATATTCGAAAATATGGCTAGGGATTATGAATACAACCTAATTGGGATTTGCTGAAGTATATCTATGAGATATATGCGAAAGCGGAAGTGATAGAAGAGGCTATAAAATTGAGCAGGCACTTCTTCTGATATCAAAACTATTACTTTTTTGATGGATGATATTCACTTTTTTTTATTACTCTCTTAATAAGTAATATTCACAAACGTTTCTGCTTTTTTTCAGAATGGAACAGTATTGGATGATGGTGTGGGCGAAAATGTTGTAAATATGAATTCGATGTATGGTTAGGTTGCCGTATTGCGATGAATAATCAACTCGGGAATGTGGCCTAAATGAGAAGAGTATTGCAAAATGGACGCGGTCATCTTTTTATTGTTCCATATTATTTTCTAGTCTTCGTTGAACAGGCTTTTGTTCTTGTTTTTTGCTATGATTGTTAGGTGATGTTCACCGATGTTGCTGCAGTTATGGCG
Organism: Toxascaris leonina; assembly: GCA_022844705.1. Lineage (NCBI taxonomy): Eukaryota > Metazoa > Nematoda > Chromadorea > Rhabditida > Ascarididae > Toxascaris > Toxascaris leonina. The sequence goes on from JAARMF010002864.1 coordinate 12,718, forward strand.
CAAAATTTTCGGGTCTATTCGTGGCGCTTTTTTTTGGTTTGTTTGTTGTTGTTGTGGGTTATTAATCTCATTGGCATTTTCAGACATATTGAAGGGTATTTGTAGCCACTAGCCACCGGCATCATTACGATTATTGTAATAGTTATATAAATCAAATGAGGTATCTAAAAGATACTTAGCTTTTTAACGCATCGCTTATATAACCCACAAAAGATTTATTAAATTGCAAATATTTTCGATTCCCCTTTCTAAGTTATATCTGTTTTGTTTAGCGCCGTTCCGTCTTATTTATACAGATTCAGATTTCCAAAACTTTGTCCTTCGTTTGTTGTTTGTTCTAGGTGCTCAGTGTATGGTTTATTTATTGATTGGCTGCTTAGTGCTGCAGAACGAGTTCAACTTGGATTTGGATTCGCTTAGTTGGCTATTTGCAGGCTTCAAGCTATCCTCGTGGGGGATGATTGATGAAGAGCTAGATTGCCTAATAGATTTATTCGATTATTTATTATTGTTATTATATTTATTACTATTATTTTAAAAAAAAACCAAATAACTAGTACAAATTATAATGGGAATCTTTCATCATCGATCAGAAACAATTTTCATAGCCGCTGCTATTTGTCAACGAGGTGCATATCCAGTTTTCTTTTTTTTTCTTTTTTGAAGTATGCTCATGCATTTTTCTTTTTTCTAAGTATTAGTATATTATGTTTAGTCTAATAACCAACTACTAGCGAGTTATGCGCTATTGTTTTGATAAATTTTCAATGTTAACCTTGATGGCGACATTGATATTTATTTAATTGTCGAGAAAAGGAGTTAATCAAAAAAAAATTTATTTCTAGAGTGATACAATATGCATGTGTGCAGCATTTCCGGAAAGGTTAATTTGTTCATGAAAACATTGATTCAACAAAACACAGCGAATCTCTGTATTCGCTAACCGTATTACTTTCGGCATATTTAACCGGTGAGTGTATAGTCGATAGTTGATTCACTTGTCAATCGACTAGATTTGCCCTATTTATTTCTCCGTATTTACTCGTATCCGGCGTTCGATCTCGTCACTTCCGTTAGGCCTGCAGTGAGGTCCATTGGTCGTCGAAAAACAAGTGATCGTAATTTTTCCACAACTTTTGGCTAAGATATCCTCAATAGTCATAAAATATTCAGCCATCTACTTTATAATCATCTTGATATTAAAAAGGTAATCGCTTCATCTCCAGCAATAAGTTTTCCTTTCTTCTTTTTTTGTACCGAGCAGTATTGACATAACTCTTCAGGAGGTGTCCTCCTAAAATTTGGGCGATGATGAGCTACTGATAAAGACTATAACGATGGTGTGGAACCTTCTGTAAGTTATTTTCGACATGCCGAGCACTCGCTATCGTCCCTCCCACTTCCTCTCCTTCTCCTCCCCCCCCCCCCCCCCTCCCTTCGTCCACCTTTCATGTCGGTGCTCTTTCTGAAATTTTTTTACTTGGCCGATTAACTGTTATAACAGTATGAATTGTATGGCTTATAAGGCGCTGCTATGCATCGTAATTAATATTTATGCATGCAGTTAGAAATATTATTTATGTTATATAGAAAAGTATTGAGTTGAACGTGTAACGTACGTATAGGTACAATACGAATGCTATTATATAAATGTTGCTCTAATCGACGATATCTCATCTCCACTATGCTTGCCATCGTTTTGTTTTCATTCGAATGCGGCACTCGATTATTTCTTTCCACTCATTATGCACATTTTTTTTTTTAAAAGTGTGTCTGTATCGTTTATTTGAAAATTATTACACATAAAAAGTCGATGATTTTGATGTGTTTATACGCAAGGTAATCCCATTCGCAAGCTTGTTTATACTTGCTTGATAATAGACTCACAAAAGCTTTCTCTCAAACGGATGAATATGACTGATGTAGGGTACTTAGGAACGAGCCGGAGATCAAGCTACGCGTTGAGGAATGGAACGGATGAGCGGAAGTTAATGGTAGTAGGGATAGTGAAGTGGTGAGGGGGGGGGGGGGGGGG
>JAARMF010002866.1:8686-23944 GCA_022844705.1 Toxascaris leonina
GGGGAATAGGGGGGTAGTGATTGTTTCTCGAAAAACGAGACTGGTAAGAAACTCCAATTTTTAGGTTATGGAGCAAAGATCGGTGTTGTTGTGTGGGAGTGCCCCGTTGAGTTACAGTGTTTGAAGAATTTACAACGAGAAGTTGTTACCGCACGAACAGACATCATTATTCACTAGAATCAGTGGATGGTGTGATAGGAATGGTGTTGATGAAAGAGTAACTGATCAAGAATTATCGGTCACTGAATGCGGGTTTAATCAGATTTGATGTTTTTAAGGCTCCGAAAGGAGCGGGAAGTCTTTTGTCGTCTCGCGGTCAGTGCAGCTTCCTTCTCCCGTCCTCGGGCTTCCTTATCACCCCTATACTTTCTTACTGTCATTACTTTGGAATTTAATGGAATGAAAGTGATGTTATTTTAATGGGCCCAACAATAATGCATTTGGCTGTGCACAAATTCATTGCTCAAAGTTTATTGACGTATTGACAAGAGTTCTTTTAAGGTTTGTCCTTTTTTATAGAGCAAATATTGGCCCGACCTAATAACTCACGTAGCTAATATTGCTACGGAAGAATGCGTAGCACGTGTTGATGAACTTAACCAAATAGGTTGTCACATGCTTTCTTTTATTCACCTTTTATAATAGCTACATGAATAGGTGTTTGCTGTCTGCGGCAGTTCTTTAATTTCCTCTTCAAACTCCATTCTGATTCCGATAGAGAAAGGCCTTTTGGGGTTTTTCGTCTTTGTTCCTCAAAAAAGAATGGCGAAAAATTGAAAGATTGTGATGCACCAGGAATATTTGAACCCAAAAAATTGAGCTATGAAATTTTTGTTGTAAAAACCTTTAAAAAAAAACGCTGCCACTGATATCAGAAGCATATGTCCGTCCGTAAACTGTATTGCTGCCTTTATCATAAATGACCAGGAAAAATATCGAGGATAATTCCATTATCGTTATTATTGCGCAGATATTGGAGTGTTTTTATTGTTCATATTGCTTGGGACGTAGAGATCACTTCCTATCATTTACCCTATAGAGAGATAGAGATATCACTGATAAGGTGGGGATGGTTAAGGGTTGAGCCCATTCTAATGTATATTTAGAGGAGTATAGTTGTCTGATGGTTTAGTTGTTTATTGGTTGAGTTTATTTGAAGAGGGGTTTACAAAGTGAATCATTTCTCTGCGTTGTGAATCATTTGTGCTGATTGCTTCGCACAGCATTCAATGCACTTTAGTGTTATGTCAATAGAATGCTATGAAGTTGGTTGTTTCGAAAGTTTCTTCGATAGAAGATGGTTGAGGGTTGGTTGCGTTGATTCGAATTTTAAATTGAAATTAAATTCTTTATATTTGCTGATTTTACCGTTGTTTAATAGTATTTTGATAGTCGTTCTCAATAAAAGCATTTAGATGTTATAGATAATGCATTCATTGAGAAGATAGCATTTAAGGAAGCAACTTCTTTTATTTATTTTTTCAGCTTTTCTTGATGCGTTCAGCGATTCACCACCGGAAGTGAACTGCTTGTCCATTTGACTGCGGTAAAGAATTGAATGCCAACTGAGAATGTCGCATCGTTTGGTAAAGCGACAGCTAAAACAAACGTTCTTTTTATTTGATTAAGAGGCTGAAGTATTCGATTTCTACATATTTGAAGTATAAACAGATAGACGCATACATACAATGAGAGTGATTGGCTGTACTTTAAGCAAACAATATCTGTCGAGCATACCAACTATGCATGTGACTTTTTTTTTGAATGCGAATTAGACACACAAATATGTGAGGTGATGCGTCTGTGTGCTGATTTTTTTGCGTGAACTTTGAACCGTTTGTGCTTGTTGTGTTGAATGATAACAGTGATAACGATGTTTTCGAGGCATTAACACCGCCGTGCTAATAAACAGATTTGCGATACGATTGCCAACTATATAATAGGGAAAATATTTTCACAACATTACTTTCAGCACTTCCACTCTTTATTCTGTATTATTATTTAACGCTATATATTTGCGTCAATTGAATTGCGTATTCGCCGAAGGGCGTTCAATAGTTTGGGGCACTTATTCCACGTATTATTTCCTTCTTGAGAATATTATGTTTATTGTAGAGGTGATTTCTGGTCATTCATTCCGTGACGGGTCTGGGAATAGGGTGAAGGGGGAAGGAAGTGGAGGAAAGAGAGTTGATGGTTGAAGAAGTGTTCTTGACAATTATAGAATGTGTCTTCGAAGAAGATAGCCTTAAAGGTTGATATGGAGAAGGCATGTGATGCGTTTGACCGATTATAGTGGCAGATGGAAGATGCTCAGCTTTGTTGGGGGTTGTGTCCCTTTCCGACCGCTGTGCCAGGTTGCGATGCGTGCTTTCACATGTTGATCGCACGTGCATGTTGTCTGTTCCTTTTTCTCAGCCCCTCTATTGCTCTTCAATTTCTTCTCATTTACTTTGCGCATATATTTCTCCCCATGTCTAGACCCCATTCACCTTTAACGAATTGCCATCGAGATCGTTTAAACTATTTCAATGATATCTCTGACTTTTTTTATTCTCTTGAATGTCGAAAATTTCTCTCTATGATTGGGTTCTATCATTTATTATATTGTATTGCTAGGTGTATATTGTTGATATTTATAGTTTGGATAGTTGAACAAGGTGCGAACGGTAGAAATGGCTCTTTTTTGTGGTTAACTGATTTCAAAGCGGTAAAGGAGTTGGGATAACAACTTCCTGGTACAAGCACCTGATTGCTGGCACATATCATCTCATTATGGAGTTTATTAGAATTTATTAGAAAGAGGGTGGTGAGGTGGTCCATCCTATTTAAACTAGTCCAGCCTATCCTTTCCTTCAATAGAGCGAGGATATATTTTTCATTTTGCACGCCTCGGTTATCGATGCTTTTTCTTTGCTTGCTAGAAATCAATAAAACACGCGAATACTTCATATGGGTCAGGTTACAACTGCCGCAGTGGGAATGTGATCTCAGCAGATGTGACTTTGCAAAGGCGAAATTGGACGTTTTTAGTGAAGGTGCAGTTGAATACCTGAAGGTGTTTAGCATCGTAATTTGCCACTTCAACATATGACGATAACTTTGGATAAATTAGCGGCAATTGTCTCATGAGTTATTTAAAGGAATAAAGGCTTCAGAAAAGTTTTGAATAGTGCCCTAGGAACAAGGGTTGTAACGTTTGGAAATTGGCAGACTAGTCGATATGTGTGTGAGAGGAACGATCTTATAGTATATTATGTAATTGCTGAGTGAAAGGCTGACTTCATAAGCGGCAGAATTAACGAATGGCGGTGACTGCAGATATTGAAAGCTGAGGGGCAGAAGTTTTTCTCTCGCTTCATCCAGAATATCGCGATTATCAACTGTTAATATGAAGTGTTGAAATGATTAAGCTTGATTGTCAATTAACCTTTGCTACCGAAAGGTCAGGTGTCGTTAGAAGTGTCACAGAGTCTCGTCTCTTAATAGCAAAACATCAAAGTACATGATGTATTGTGTTTGAGTATAACTGTAGAATATTTAAAAGTTTATTAAGGCGGTGGAAACGTAAAATGTATGTTAGATTGGTTAATGAGAGAGTGTGACTAATAGTGTACTGATTTCAGGAGGCTCAACATCACCGCCTACAGCAGCCGATACGGTTGCTGAGATGAAAGACGCATCTAACAAAGATAATCCAACGCGGATGGAAGAGGAGAAAAAAAGAGGCAAAAGAATTCGACAACGACCACCGAAGAGAATGGTCGATCTTAAGGCACGCGCCGATCCGAATGGTGAGCATATTGCTCGTTTCATTTGATCAACGAGAACACCAATTTTTTCTTTAGCCGCTATGGCTATTAGTAAATCCTTTTGATATATAGCTTAATAGCTGAGCTGTCAGAATTTTTATATGAATGCATCAGTTATGATGATTGTGTATATCGATTCTCATTGTTAGATGGGGCTTTCTGAAGGATGTTATTTTGTATTGCTTAGAGATATATGATAACACAGAACAGATTTTGAAATATTTCCAAAGCATTATTTTCTGCTGTAGATGGAAAGAGGGGGGGGGGGGGGGGGGAGGGCAGGAGGGCAGAAGAAAAGAAGGGATTTTTGAGGCAGAAATCCGTTGAGGTGATCAGGTTAAACTGTGTACCAAGTAGACGTTTCGCTAGCTTATTGAGGAATTAGAAGCTTAACTTTAGGTGTTGCTCAAAGTGCGCAAATAGTTCTCTAAAGGATTTAACGTCTTTTTAACAACGTTGTTGTTTGCTTTCGTTGAAAAACTGAGAAAAAAGAGCGAAGCGTTTTGTTGTTTGGTTCCTCGCCTGGTTGGAGTAATAGTCAGTTTTAAATGGCATTTTTGCGATTCTAGAGCTATCAGCGACTAGAATAAACGTCTGTTGGGGTTCATTACGTGGAAGTTTTCTTTTTCTTTTGCCGTCGCCTAGAGAGGTATGAGTAATATGCATCCTAGAAGTGCACAACTGCTAAGTTTATTGCTGACTCTCTTTTGACTGTCATTTAGGTGCAATGAAACAGTCTTTGAGAGGATGTAATAATTGGCAAATAAGTTGAGTATTTGAAACAGGAATATTTTTCTTCTCTTCCAGAAGTTCTGAATAGCAAACCTTTTTGGATTGTTTTTTTTTGGGGGGGGGGGGGGGNNGGGGGGTGGGGGATTCCGATATTTTCTCAAGATTTTTTTCCGGCAAGAGGATTCATGGTCTGTTAGAGGATTTTTTTTTTTTTTTGCATGATTGATTTAATTCGGGAAATTCATTTAGGTGCTTATTGCATCGTTTAGAATTTCTATAGGGATTTTCTGCGTTGAAATGCAACTTGCATTATTGCTTTCCCTAAATTGCATTTGCAATTTTTGCAAGATCGAATTGCATCAATTGAAAAAAGTTTTGCATTTTGCAAGTTTTGCATTTTGCAACGCTGCAATGTGTAAAACATTTGCAATCATTGCTAAATATTAAGCGACTTATATTCTTTCGTTGTCAATCAATAATCTTTCGTGCCTCTAACATAGAGTCAATTTCTACAAAGAGTGCGTTTTGTTTGCAACTTTTCAGAGCATCGAAAGTGCACGTGCGTTGTATTGTTTTTTTTTTTTTTTGCAGTGTTTTCGCAATTTGTGAACTGCAATATGCACTCATATTCGCACCGATTTTTGCACAAGTTTAGCAATTCGCATGCGAATTGATACCATAGAAGTGCAGAAATTATAAACATTTATTATATTCTGCATCGTATATATTTGCATTTTCATTTTATATGAGTGTCATAAATGCGCCATAGAAAAGTGCAAACAATTCAGCAGGGCACTAACTTTCTTGCTTGAATGGTGTACTTTATTTTGCAATAGCAACTTCAAACTGCATTACTCTATCAGTCTGTGGTGCACAAGTTTCGCGTATGGTTCCTCGTGCCCGTCGTCGCTGTGTCAGAGGTTCTTTCTCGCTGTATTGAAGCAACAATTTAGAGGGGAGGGGTCGAGGTTGTTTCCTGGTTGCGTCTTCCGAAGATTCAGCAACTCGAGCTTTCTTGCACTCCATCTCTCTAGAATGGGGTCACACTGGTTGCGTGCTTCGTTGGTAGCTGTTTGAAATTTAAGCAAACACATTTTTTTGATTCCCTCTTCAGCTTCACTCTCTTCCTCATTTTTTTTCCATTTCATTGTTGACTACTCGTTCAGATGCGATGAGCGTTTGCAAATTCCTCTCATATTATAGTGCAAATCGTCTCGTAAAAAGATTCACAATTGCTGAAATGTTTCAGCTAACACTGATGAACACGAACATAAACCGGCGCCTAGAAATGAGCACAACAAGGACGATTACTGGTATTAATTTCAGTTTTGCCGTTTTTCGGATTCGTTTTATTCTCGTTTATTTTGTGTTTCTGAAAATTGGAATGATTTTTACGGGATTTGAATTTCTGGGATTTAATCCTTTTTTTTGCATTGTTAAATGGATGAAGGTATGCGATCGGTCGGTCGGTCGCACAGGTGTAGTTAAACCTGTATGATGCGTACAACCAATATTAAAATTCATCATCGATGGGATATGTCGTTATTAAAAAGCGATGCAGAATACCGCATGCAAAACTCGTTTAGTATGTTGATGCGCCGAAGTGCCCTTTAAGAGTATTTATGGCACTGCATCAGACTTGAAGTATGAATAAGCTCTTGGAATTTTTGTGCAGAGATATGGCTAATGCAAATTCAGAGTGATTGTGTATCTCTTCAAGTATTAACCAACCGTGTCGAATAATAAATTACTCATGTGATAACCGACCACTCGCAGTAATGCATTTTGCAAATGTGGGTTCAAATTGTATGGTTTATAAAAATATGGAAATTTTGCACACCGAATTTGTTGTGGGATTTTCACGAGCTCGGAAGCAGCTAGCACTTCCACAGTTTCATCAGATGTTTGATGGTTAAGGTACTATGATCCAACGAGTGATGGCTTCTATTATGAGAATATGGGCTCTCGTGGTTGGCGCAGGCGTTTACCTGTGAACGCACAAAAGAGAATCAAAATGGAACAGGTATGGTGCATTTTGCATTATCGTACACCAAATACAGATTTCTGAGTACTTTTTAAAAGGAGTGAGAGCTGTCTTAGGGCGCAAATGTCTTGTAGCGATGAACATAAGAGAGCGTTGTCCCTTGCTCAGCTATTAAATATTCTAGAATGCTTCTAAGTTCTTTCCGGCCAGGTTTACCCGCATGCTTTTTTACTTTGCTCGAAGCATTTTGTGGCAAAATTGTCCATTTCTGCTCTGTATCTCAGTATTACTTTGGCTAGCATATTCGCTCAAATATACAGTCTTGCTGGAACTGAAGTAAATTAACAATACTCTAGTCAATAAGGGGCACTAGTTCATTTCCGAGTGATGTGCTATATGCCGATCATGCTTATAGGAGATGTATGCAGCATTCTTGCGTGATCCATCACAATTCACATGCTATCAGACAGATCTTTACGGTTTTGGATCGGGTATGGGCGCTATGAACGCGGCTTATTACGCTCCACAAATCAAGTGAGTTTCCTTTCCTGTCAAAATTTGCTTTGATATAGATTAGGTTATAGCGGAATAGAAATCAGTTCTGATGAAGTTAGTTAATTTCATTGTTGGCAGTCTCATATTGGCATATGATGATGTAGTATATGAGCTGTTATATCACCCTATCATCTTTGTTTGCCGATAGAGCAGTACCCATCAGCCCAGGTCTGTCTATAGATCCATGCTGGTGAAAGTGGATGGGATATGAGTATCCGTAGAATTTAACACGTTAACCGTTGTTTATTATCATGATATTTGTTTCAGCTTATAGTATTGCACGTTTGTGTGACGCGTAATATTTCAGATATTATGATCCGGCAAGTGATGGCTATTACTTTGAAATGCCATCTGTTGATGGTTGGAAGAAGCGGCAACCGAATTCATCATCGACATCAAGCTCAGGCTCAGGATCGTCAACAAGTGGCTATAAGGGGGGCAATTTTATGCGATCAGCATTCCTTCGTCAGGAATCGCCTCAAGTAACATCATATGGGGCAGCGTTGGCTCGCGGTCATCTTCCACCGGCATATACGCTAGCCGATAGTGCCGTTGGTAGTCAAGTAAGTTGCTGCATCCCTTCAAAAATCGTTTTAGTTTACGAGGTGTTCGTTCATAGTCTTAGAAGACAGGCAGAAGACGCGATTCAGTGAAATTTGTGTTTTTCCTGCAGCTAGTGAAGTGTTTGTCGTAAATTTCACTGACTGCTAGTGAGTGTTTATATGATAAAGTGTAAAGCATTGAACGGAAATGTTTATTGTAAAGTGAACTGAATGAGAGCGAATAGGTGAATGCGCAAAAGATGGTTGAATTATGAAAGAGACTTTTTATGTTATGTGTGAAGAGGATATGATTGGCGTTGATATGGAGGCATTGTTAGTCGTTATCGTTGACTAAACAATGCATACAATCACGTGACTACATCGCATTCACGTGTACCGGAAATAAAACGATATGAAAGTATGGTTTATAATCAAAAAGTTGGACTGGTTAATCACGCTTTCACTTAGATCAATGAAACTGGTTGCTCTGGAGTGCTGATAAGGGACAGAGGTATCGAGAGGGGTGGAGATCTCTTGTTAAATCCACAAAGCCATGATCACATTCAGGATGTAATCTTTCCAACCCCACCGCTTAACCTTCCCATTCTACACAACTTCCACTCAATATCTTCGATGTCGTTGAGAATTGTTGTCTTTAATACAGTTGGTGAGAAAGTAATCTTTTACTGAAGGATCCATTCTCGAGCGGTGCATCATCGATGTCGACGCTTTCATCGTTGAGCGAAGGCACCCCCACACCACCACCTCGCAATCAGCTGACCACCTCAAAACAGCGTTCAAACTCATTGTTCCCAGATGATGAGAATTTGGACAATTATTTGGCCGAACACTACGATCGAGCCCTTCAGCTGAACGAGGTATGTGCTGGTGAATTAATAGTGACTTGAGGTGCGGTGTGATCAGACAGTATTAGTTGCTGATAACTTGATCAGTCAGTGTTTTGTTTATCACTTTCAAATGTCGCATCATAAATTATGCTGAATGGGAGAGAGTAGAACGGTTTTAGTTGAAAATGTATCGAGGAGAGAGGGTTTGTGCTGTTGGGAGTACTCTGTTATGCTCCTAGTTGGGCAGGTAGATGAACGCAACGATGCATTTGTGGTGGGAAAATTTGAGGCATTCTAATAGATTGATTTGTGTCATAGCTGATCCTATTGGATGATGCAAGCAAACGACGTTTCCGGCAATCCGATTCCCTTTTCAAGTGAAGTGATTATAGGGCAGGCTTTGGGTTGATCGAATTGACTCTCTTATTGATCTTTTAATAGTGCAGAAATAAAATTTTCGTTTATTGGGAATTTAGGCGATTTCTTATAATATTGATATATTTTTCTTTAATGAGGTTAAAAATAGATTATAGGTTAAAAAATATTTCTGAGGATTGTCATATGACTAGTCAGTTGATGGGAATTGTTAAGTGCATTGACGAGAATTATTTTGAATAAATAAATAAATTAATTAAGTCAGCATTTAGCGACTGTGTTTCAGTTGATCAGCGATGATAGCAATAACGATATAGGATCATCACTTCAACTTCCATCGTATCTTTTCCAGAAAACAGAACCGGCAACCTACGCAGATGTTGCGGCGACATCGTGTGACGTGGAAGACCTTGAGAATAGGCCTCCGAATAAGGTATGCATAATCCTTTCACCTTATACGGATACTTTTGATTTAGTTCTGAGGGAATTCTTAGAGTTTTAGGCAACGATTCAAGAATAGTCGAAATTTGAGCTTTCAAAATCCATTCGTCTCTTTGTCAGTCGTTGTGATTAACGAATAAATCCTGATTCTCCCACCTCTCCTTCCCGTGTCATTTTGTCTAGAAGTGAGCTTATGAGTGAACTGATGGACGAAGTTGACCTTCGTGAGGACCTATCTTTTAGTTGGTCACCTCATTTTTCGAGTGTTTGGTCGGGACTTATTTTTAGTTGAAAATGATTGAATTGAGCACAGAGTTCTGTCCTATCCCTCTTATCTTTTCGGCTGTCGAGCCTCTCTCTTGATTGTCTTCCTTCCCTCGTTTTCCTCTTACCTTGCCCTATTCCTTCTCCCCAAAAAATACCTTAATGTTCTCTTTCCTTCACATTTCCCACGTCGTTAACAGTACAATGAAAGAATGGTATGTGAATGTGGTGAAATTTGATCGAAGAAAAAGAATGTTTGCGCGCAGTTCGCTGTATTGTTGACCGATATTTTTTCTGCTCTGTCGATGTGACAGATGGCTGGCGGCACCTCTCTTATGAGAGACTTCCTTTTACCCTTTTCAAAGCGCTTCCACTTTTTTTTCAGTCACCGCATTCTTTGTCCGTTCTCGACAGAACTGTGTGTCGTTTTTTTTGGGGGGTTTCAGTGATTCGCTTGATCGCATTTGCCGTTTTTAAGGGATAGTTTTTATTTGTGTTATTGGTTAAAAGTATTTCCGGAAATTGGAGAAGCGTTTATTTCATTCGGAGTTATGTCAGAATCGATTATGAATCGAGTTGTTTCAGGAGTTGGAGTGCAAGAGACCAGGAACATTACATTTGCGTACACCACTGGAGGATGAGTCAACTAACGGAAGTGACTTGAAAGAGAATAAGAAACGAGATGGTCATGAATTGCTGCTCAATTTCAACGCAGATAAATTCATCGCCGATATTGCTTATTAGTGAGTATTTTCGAATCTTTAGTGGCATTTACATGCGAGTACTGTCCATTTCTCTGCCACTTCATCCTTGCAGTTCTTCCGCCGTATCCATTCTCCACCACCCCCNCCCCCCCCCCCCTTCCCCTGCTGCATGCGCTTGACCTTGTCATCCATAACCGTCCTGTTCAAGAAATGTCGCTCATAAGACAGTTCTCGGTCACACTTATTTGTTCGTTTCAGTCTCTCTGCTTTTTTGCTAATTTGATTGGAATTTTCGGGAATTTGTATGCTCAGGGGGTACCTTCTTTGCTGAGAATGCTCGTAGTTTTCTCATTAGTGCGGAAAGAATTTGCATATTGCATTTTAAATAAAACTCATCAATATTCGCACCTGATGGCATTGTTGACCATACTCGCAACGGTGGCGGCTAGCAACCGTGACGCTGTGTTAGCGCTTTAAGTTCCATCTGGTTGTGAGCTGAGTCTTCCGCATAAATTTTGCTAAAATGACACAAAGTGATTGGATGTCAACAATTTGAAATTCATTTGTCTAGTGTATCTGCTAGATGTTTTTGTAGAAATAAATTTTTTTTTTTTAAATTAGAAGCAGGTTTCATTATTTTTAATTCATTCGGTAATATATTTTGTCAATCGTTTTAGATATCTTTTGAGAACATTGAGGTGGGCAGATGTCTCGGAGATACAAAGAGGAATACTTAACAATATGGCAAGTTTCAGCGGATCAAATGTGGAACGAGTGTTGCGTGATCTGGCTGCTCTGAAAACGCCCGTAACATCGTCAACTGTTTGCAGTGCGGATTCGCCTCATACGCCAGCAGTTTACAGCGCTTTTCCGAACTGGGCCAGACCTTCTGAAGGGCAGACAAATACATCTGATGAGTGGTAGGCCTTGAACTTGGCTTATATTCAGCACTAGTTATGAGGTTGAAAAGGTGCGAAAAAAAGCATTAGGGATAGAGGTCGGCTGGGTGGCAAAGACGGCGAGAGTGTTCATCGCGTCCGTTGGTCGCCGCCACTTCTAAAATTATCGCCGAGACAGCTATAATGCAACAACCATATTTTCCTTCAGCGTTCAAATCTCCAATTGCTGTGATGGTTTGTTGTCTTATGAATGGAGATTTCTCTTTAGTGACAGATCGACGCAGAACACAGGTGTTGCAAGCCTTTCATGAGTGGAATATGATTTGCAGGTGGCTTGGCGACACGACCGGTGTGTATATTGATGACATATGGTCCGGAAATGCATCATCATGTTCGAACGCAAAATCAAAACTGAGTATTTGGCGCGATGCAGAATTGTTGACGGCTGTTCCCTGTGACAACAATTGAGGCTGTCGGCTTTCGCGAGAGAGGAAACCCCTTCAGAAGAGATGCATCTCCAAACGGACTCTGTTTCCTCCCTCTCTCTGCCTTGTATAGTACTTCTGTTGTACAAAATAGGCTGATGAGCATCGCAGTTGTCATGCATCCCACTCACTCATTGTCTGCTCTTTCCGTTGCTTCATCTTCTCTCCCATCCCCCATCTACATATCCCCTTAGGCATACTTGTCACCCGTAGAGCCGAGCGGCCTTTTTGGTTTGTCTTTATGCATGAAGCCCAATATCGCCTTGTACTTTGTAGCATCCTAAGGTGTTTGGAACCAGAAGCCTCAGGCGTTTTGTATATCTGACTTGTTGGTCGTCTCCTTTGCTGCTAGCGCTCTTTCCTGCATATTGCGTCCATCTTCACGAGTCTTTTTTGGCTGAGGAATTTTCTGACCTTAGTTAATAGTGTTATAGGCGTCTGAAGCAATTTCTTTTTGTTCTTACTGATTTTGCCTTTAAGTTATATAACTGCGCTTGAGATGTGTCATGTTGTAATCGCCCTGTAAACCGCATGAGATGGGTAGGCCTAGGTGTTCGACAGCTTAAGCTGCCTAGATTCAGAGGATTGCATGGTGCGATGAGTGGGAATGATTTTAGGCGAGAACGTTGTAAAAATTGTCGACTGATGTTCAGGGTGCGGCTAAGAAGAGGGTAAGGGCAGGCCCACCTCTCTAGCTCGTTCTCTTCAGTTTTTCTTGCTGCGACGTCAAATGGCATAAAGTGAAGTGTTTTCGAAGACTAGCAAAAGTTTCCATGTAGTATTCCCGCTCCAGTAAAGACTAACCTAGCTCTTTCAGAAGGATATAAGCAGACTTGCTATAAGCAGACTTCTTTTGAGGCTGACCTCTCGTGCGGGGTGTCGTGCTATGGGCGAGATAAATGCACAATGCGCAGGAAGTTTCATCGTTGTTCCGTCTATTTCTAGCGTAGGTCTTTCAGAGTTGAAGTCGTTGATGTTTCCGTACCTTTCGCTTATCTTCCTTTAATGTTTTTGTTCAGTATTGTCGGAGTTTTCTATACATACAGTATTGGTTGCGTTTGGCGCATATTTGCGGCTCGTCATGGGATTTGATTCCGTTCACGAATGGGTTTAATTTTGCTGCTAAAGAAAGGTAATTTCAGTTCAACTTCAGCAGGTTCCGGTAAAATTCGAAGAAACAAGAGTGAGGGGAGGGGTAAAAACTGTGGAAGTAGCGTTTATGGGCGGAACGTTTTGATGACCAGTTTCCTAGACGAGACTGCAGATGGCGACTGTAATGACGTTGGAGGCACAAGAAATGGATGGAGTAGATTTAATAATTCTGTGCGTTCTGCACTGAGTTTTGAGTTGTTGATATTTCTCGCTGCCGGTTTCTTCTTATGGTCAATAAGTCGAACTAGTGTAGCTTACTGCTATGTCCGATTTGAAGCCATTTAAGGGATATATGCAGGAGAANNNGGAGAACCCTGGAAATCACCGTTAATTTTCCGTTTCCATGATGGGTCACATTCTCACCTAATTTCGCTTGCCCATCTAGCTTCTCAATGTCCCCCTTCCACCCTCTAGGTAATTAGATTTTCTAAGGCAGCGAGAAAGCTTCCGAGAAAGAGTGTATTAGTAGTGAAATGTTCTGTCGCTCATGTTATGCGACGTTTCTCTAGGTTTTCTCTCGAGATGTACATATATGTATGTATGTGCAGATTCGAAGAAGCATCTTTTGTCTGTACTGAGCGATGAACAATGATCTGCTTCTGTCTGCTCTTAGCTCAAGTGCTTTGTATCGCCGAATACGCCGTAGGTTGCATCTACAGTTTGGTTATCCGATGATCGTTGGTCGATGTGCGTAGACGCGTTTGGAGATGAAGCATGTAGATATCGACGCAGAATCCCTTCATTAAACCGAAGAAGGCAATTAAAGGTGTGCGTCGATTTCATTGTGCTCTAGTCGATGTGATGAATCGTTGGATGACAGCTGTAGTTGACCATAGGCGCTCGTGCCGGAATTGAAACCTCGCTCATTGTTTCTTTTTTTTTGGAAGGAGTTTCACGCTGATTCCCTTTCTTCACTTGCCATGCATTACTTTGAATTTCTGTATTTATTGGAAGTAGCCATCAATTGATGGTATCCGCCTATAGATTATCGCATTGCATCCGTTTCTTGCGGTTGTCTCAATAAAAACGCATCAACTTTGAGCAGAGTGCCGTTTGTTGACATGAACGCGTTTCTCAGGTGCACAGCGTATGGAATGTTGCCGCTTGAAGACACAAGCGAACTAAAGGCAGATCAGCATTGAGCCATGGGTGAACCGGAGGTGGGCCTTAAACCACAAGAAAACTGGTTTCTTGGAGCCTCGGGAGGATTGGATTTCGAGCATATGTGCAGTATAGCAAGACGATCAGATGCACAATCCCGTCAGCAGCTGCAATACTGGAAAGCACTTTGAACTGATTGGGAGTATCAGAAGTGGTTCGTGTCAGTGGTGGCCCGAGCTCAGTATTCAGCTGCATCTTATCGTCGTCCATTGGCTAGACAAACGATTGAAATTTCACCCTAGATAAATAAAGAAGCGTGCGGGAGGAATTGATGTGGGTATGCGCTTTTTATGTGCCGAATATTTGACAGACTGGTTTCACAAGTTGCAAGAAAAAGCAAAACGTGCAGTGTTGATGCCTTCGTGCCTCAGCAGACCCGACCACCCTTACAAGTTCTTCACAAAGGATTCTTTTTTTTCCCGCATTATCTCGCAGATGTAAAATGAGAATTCGTTTGATGCAAAATGATGTCTGATTCAGATGTGTGCAATTTTTTTTTCATCTTTTAATTTCTATAGCGCCGTTTAGCGTTCGTTGATCAATTTGAAAGATCGAGGACCCAACCTATAATTCATACTGCACCACCTCCTCCCTTCATCCTCTCAAAAAAGGCTATTTTTGGTTGGTTCTAGCTGAAATGCTTTTCGAATTGAGACGATCAAACACAAGCAGACATAGAAGCTTTTTTAGTCGTCAAAGAAAATGTGCGAATATGCAGCATATCACATCTTCTCGAACATAAATACGTCGATTGTTGGTTTTAAATGGATTTTGAATTTTATTTAAATTAAACACTTTCCTGTAAATGTGATTAGCCATACGACAATGACCATCAGCCGAGACTTGGATGGGAGGATTTCTTTGATTCGTTTCGTTATAACGATATAATTTATATTTTTCGTTATAACGGTATAACGATAAAGGGAATATTTTTCAGAAGAAAATGAACGATAAA
Organism: Toxascaris leonina; assembly: GCA_022844705.1. NCBI lineage: Eukaryota > Metazoa > Nematoda > Chromadorea > Rhabditida > Ascarididae > Toxascaris > Toxascaris leonina. The sequence continues at coordinate 23,596 of JAARMF010002866.1, forward strand.
AGAAAATGTGAGCTATTACCAGAAGCTCTATTGGACCGAGAGTTATGAGGCATTTACTAAAGGCACACTAAGAGCAATTTGTACTTTATAGCATAAGTTTTTCTCTCCAGAGGACGTGTATATGGGTGGGGGTGGTGGGAGGTGAGTGGGGGAGGAAGTGGAGAGGAATAATTGATCGACGAGGAGGTCAATAATGATGTGCTTCTCGATCGAATGATGTGCTTGATCGACTATATGGCGTTTTGTTGAACATTTCTGCGCCTCGCCATAAACTCACCGATGAGTGACCATTGTCGTTGTGGTTCACTTTAGAAATTGCTGCATTTGCTCCGATCACCATTCTTTCCAC
>JAARMF010002868.1:11959-23931 GCA_022844705.1 Toxascaris leonina
ACAAAAACGCACCGTAATTTGTGAAGGGATTTCCAGTTTAAGTTCCTACTGACGAGAGGGGAGTGAGGGATGCCGATATTGACTGTGGTGAGCAAATATCGAGGAAGCAATGTTCTCTTTGTTTGTATTCTTTAAGAAATTTCATTCCCGTCCTGGATATCCTCATTATCAGCTTCAAACTGATAGTTTCGGCTGAGCAGCCGGAGAGAATAATGACAAGGGTTTGTATGACCATTGCCTAGGTTGTTCTGGAGATTAACCACTCTTCAGCTTCACAGCCTGAAGTAACATTAGTGGTGACTTACTGTTTTCTCAAATGGAGGTTATCGTTTCTTCCAAACTCAATTTCCAAGTCGGTCATGACTTCGGAAGATACGCTGGACTGTACAAAGCTGTTAGCTCCGGGACAAGGCTTTGTTTAGTTCTCAGCATTCTTCCTTCATCATATCGTTCTCCTAACAGCCCTACAGGTGCACTTTTTTCAGCGCTGCTTTCAGCTCAGTCACTTGAAAGAGCAAAATGTGCGCGCGATTCGATACATACTCCATCAATTTCTACTGGCCTGTTTCTCCCTTTTCTGAATGCTTAACGTATCCTGAGTGTTCATATTTCCTCATTCACACTGTATAATTTGTTAGTGATATCCGTTGATAGCATAAGCACGTGAAGCCGCTTGGACGTTTCCCTCATCGTCGGCCGAACTTCACTGATTACTTTCATATGTTTTTCTGATATTGTAGTGAAAAAACATTTATCACCGAGATGTTTTGTTTCATTTGTTTTGATGTGTAGTGCACGTTTGATGAAGCAGTCTAGGCACGGATGTCCAGTTCGGGCGACTGTCTTCGCTCTCATCGCTTGCACCAAGTTTGTTTTTTGGCCACGTATGCGATTAATTTGAAGCCACGACAAGTTGCATTTTCTGCAAAACAGCAATTAAGTATGCAGTCGTGATAGTTCAGGGAGGCTATAGGTGNCGTGATAGTTCAGTGAGGCTATAGGTGTCCGAGGTATGATGTCCTCGAACTAGTAGGCGTGAACACAACAAACGAACACTTGAAAGCGCGGCATGAAGCTGGATATGCACAGCACTCAGCAATCGTAAACACCCGGTAAAGCGGAATGACAATGGTGGAAGAGTCGTGGACGATTTTGAGTAAAGGAGATCAGGGTAGCGGCAAAAAACAACGGTGCATAAAGGCTTTCCAAAAGACGATGACCCTATCGCATGGCTCTGTAAGTTTGTTTCTCAGTCACCAGTTTTGCGTGTGTTAACCGTCTGATTCCTTAGTTCATTCTACCAATTTCCCGTGGAGGCTTTGCTTGCTTTTGGAAGGGCCATTACAAGCGATCAAGATTGTACAAGAAGTGAAAGGGTCTGTTCGAGCGCCAAGCACTGTTGACATTTTGGAGCGGGAAGAGACGGATCTGTCAAAAATGTATTTTGGTGTTTGAAGAGGACTCAACAGATGTCACGATGTGCAGATGATTAAACGAGGATATCTTAAAATCACGAGGAAGCATAAACGAGTCCTCATTATACAGAGCGGTAATTAATTCAAGCGCAAACGTAGTGTAGAATTTCAAAATTGAGTCGAGGTGCTGTAAAACGAAGCAGGAAACACAGGGACCGAAGAGGTAACAGCAATAAGCGCCCCAAGTGACAGTGCCTATGCCAGCTTCGACTGTTACATGTCGGAATCAGGCGAGGACGGAACTGACGATTTCGAAGAGACCAACAAAATAATTTGGCTCGATATGCGATTTCCAAAAAAAGAAAAAAAAACTGAATTGCATGTGTCACACACTGCAGTTAGCGCAAGCAGGCGGTCTGAAAGCGGCAGGTGGTGAAGACATAGAATGAAACCATACCTCGTCCTGTCCTTTCAAGGAAGGAATGTGATTCACCTAAACATTTAATTCGGCTTCAGATATATTTATGTGCTCTTGCAAAAAAGGTATCCAGTGCTCTTTCTGAGCCCTGTGTTTCAATCTCGCCTTCTTGTTCTACTTTATCTCACACCTGTTGCAGTTTATGAGGGTACGATATATTGCAAGTATGCGGCGGCTTTTCTATCCTCATGTTTCTAATCTCGCCTTTTTGTTTTTCACTTCATTTTACGATTGCTACGGTTCATTTGGAAGCGGTGTTTGCAAGTGCCCAGTGTCTTTCCGATTTTTGTGTTACTAATCTCGCGTTTTTATTCTTTGATGTATTCTCCAACTCCTGCTTGTATGATGCTCTTGTATGATCCATGATTTATGCTTCATGCTTGTATGATGACTTGCCCAAATGCTTTCCATTATGATTCAAAACAAACACCAGTTTCGTCTGTTTGTGACCTCAACGGTGCATGTTCTTTAACTCTTTTCGCTTGCCTTGCGATTTTTCTATTGTTTCAGCCAGTGGTCATGTTGTTTTGTCCGACGGCTCGCACATGTTTCGTTTATTTAACTCTTCAATAAAGCAGTCTGCGCTGTTTAATTCATACACATCAAGAAAAACTCCAAGTGCGAAAAACATGGTATGAGTATTGCACTTTTTGGGCCAAAATACTTTGTACAGTGTTGTTTCAAACTTGGGCCGCTAACAACGGTATAGGTACGGTTAAACAATCCAGGTTTTCCACGGCGTGGTATGAGTAAAGCATAACACCATTTTTGGAAGGGAAGTACGAGTACAGTATTGTACCAAAAATTCTGGTATGATGGCATCACTGGTACTCGCCCATCTGCGCACATCCTTTCTTGCTTCTACTGGTTCACCCACCTTTCATGGTATCCGTCACATTACACAAAATCATCTATCCGTCATTACAGATCACAGAATATCCATCAGACAAAAGAACGTTCGTTAATAGGTCTCTTTCAGCAGCGATTTGATTTTAGCGTACTTAGCCAAAGCAGGTGATGCAAATGAGATGGTGAGTAAACTTGCATTCGGGGCTTTTTGAGCAAGCAGACTTTTTTCTATTCCATTTAGGCTATTGTTTAATTGTTTCTTGATCGGGGCTGGTAGCCTTCTCCGGTAGTTCCGATGGATTGCAAAGTTGTTCTTCATGGAGCTGCTGTTCTTGTTGGTGAAGTTCCACAACATCTTCCGACAAATTTCAAGTGATTGTTCCTTACGGTATTCCTGTTCACTTGAGAATATTTTGCAGATATCGAGATAGCTGGAGGACGCTGTTTGCGTTCGCAGGTGGGAGGGCCGTTGTGAGATTTCGCGGGTAAGCTGACTCTCAGGAAATTGCGAGAGAAGGGAAAGCAGATAGGGGTGTGCTGTGGCTTATTGCAACTGAAAAGTGAGTATGCTAAAGAACCGCATCATTGTGTATTTGAGGCTTATTAAATGTGGAAGCTCTATGTGAAGTAGCGTTTCGTTGTAGCACTAAAATAATTTGTTCAACCTATGCACACCTGATCAGCGCGTGAGAAGGACGGGAAATGGCTGCCAGTTGGGTTCGCTGAAGCAGATTTGTTCAAAACAGCACCGAGGACAAGTCGGTCCTGTCGAAGACCCCAATTGCCGCAAAAAAGAACAAGTCAGCTCATTTGAGGATTATCATGAGCGTACAAGGGAAGGTTAACCCAACAGTTCGGCTGAAGTTCGCGCCTCCCCGTCCCCATCCTCATTTTTCGCATCTGTCCTAGCTCGTACCACCAGCGTCCTTACAATGACATGCACTTCAACAACAATTTCCCCATTTCCCAAGTCATAACCTCAGTATTCTCAATGAGAGATAACGAATAGAGATTCGTTAGAAATCAGCGGAAGATCTCACAGAAGAATGACTAGCAGTATGCATTGTGCCACTATTGTCATATGTACCCTCAGCTTTTTCAGTCACATCAGGATATTTTCCAACTAAAGGCGAGTCGGTTGAACAGGAAGAGATTCGTGCAGTGATTTCCTTTTCCCCAGCGTGAAGGTGTGGTGCCTTCATTTGTTACTTCAACAACAGTGTTTTCACGCTGGATGAACTCGTTAGGGTGAAGAGGCGTGACATGCGTGGCTTGACTGTGCCAAAAAAATACCGCACAAACGAATTATGAAATGAGATAAAGAAAAAAATACAAGGATATTATGACATTTTACATCATGTCAATGAGCTCTGTGGTATGCAGACCGAGCATTTCATTGATTTGGATATAGCGTCTCCGGTCTGCATGATGAGCACACGGTTACTNTTTGGATATAGCTTCTCCGGTCTGCATGATGAGCACACGGTTACTTGATGGGGACGACATGAACGTCGGATTTCATCGACAGTTTTCCTTCCAAATTTTGTGGAACTAAGCTGCGCTTGAGCCTCGAATGACTGCGCTAGTTCCTTTGCCGCGAGGAGGCTGGGCTGCAAAAAATGTGGCTGGGAGCGGAAGGCGTTTTGCATTCGAATTATGCGGTAGGACATGTTCTAGAACGAGATATCATGTTGCTTCAGTTGGGCATATTGTGGTATGTTGGAACAATTTTCTCAGATGTGAGTGTCTTCTTGTGTGATCCATGTAAAATAGGAGACAGTTGCATAGATACGTCTATAGCGAGACTTGTGAGGGATACGATATGTGTGGCTGCAGCATAGAGAGACGTTTGACTAGTTTCGAGTGAGTAATTCCTGTGATAGCTTCAACAGAACAATTCCGTGTTGATTATGAACACAAGTGCCTCAACCCTTAGAACTGTGAAACCCTGTGGCACAATGAAAATCCAGCTGGTTGTATTCGTGACCAATTTTCTGGACAGCTTCAGTGAATCGGATGTTCCTGTCTATTGCACAAAGGACTTTCATTTCGCTGCTCCAACACAAAGGATCGGAANGTAATTTGTTTCACTTCACTTGACATTAATCGGTAAATCGTTCATTATCAATAATCCATATGTCCAGATTCAGTGCTCTAGTTCAGTTATTCCTTCCGTCTTCTTGGAATGTCACTCCATCTCACTGCAACTCATTTCGTGATGGCACCGCCTAATCCTTACTGACTGCCCTACATTGAGAAAATCTTTATCAGTTGTTTTTTTATGTAAACAAGATCTGAGAGTTTTAAACAAGATCACTGAGAAGCATTTGTTGTTGCAATCGCCTGATCTCGCTCAGAAGTGTTCAGGTCCAGCCTTTGACAACAAGCTTCACAGCCAGAAATTTGTCAAAACAAGTAGGCGTTGTTGGTATAGGGCTTTGAGGCGCTCAACCGCGGGATGTGGCGCTTGCCTAAAACAAATCATAGTGGGCGTTGTTGATGAGTGACAAGATCAGAAGTGTTCAAAACGCCACAAAATGTTCCTCAAATCGGGCAGTTAAGCAATAAATACGATTTTCTCATATATTCAAATAATGCTGAATGTTTTGCTCAGTCGCACGACTGAGAGATGCTCTATCCACATTGGGCTGTGCAGCGCGGGATTCGAGCCTGTAAATGCCGAATATGGTCGCGTTTCTGCATGTCAACGCTGGATCTGCCGTTCATACAGTCAGGTAAGGCTTGAAAGTGGTCGGACTGCCAGATCGTGGCCGCTAGAGTTCCGACTGCGAGGCAAATAAGAATGAGTTGAATCCACATCACCTAAAGAGTGGCTTTCCTGATAACAGCTTTTTTGCGGCACCTGCCTGGAACTCTCATTTTAGGTACAAAGACCACTGAGTGAGCGAAATTGCAGGAGCTCACTGTGGGTAAGACCAAGCAATCCGGAAAGTAAATAAGGAAACATGATGTGAGCAGTTCTTTGTGCTTATCAGTGGGTGCTCTGAACGGCTCAAAAGCACCATAAGGTTCGGCTGCTGGAAAATTCATGTTAATGACGTTGTGGCTTAGAAGTGAAACAAGATAATGTTCAATAATGAGGTCACTGAACAGAGGCTGAACTGGACGTGTCCCTGATTCCTTCTATATGTGATTCTTTCAGTGAGCCGCTCATTCGCTCTGATTTTATAATCGAGCAATTAGGGCCTTCTTGTGATGTGCAAACCAGATACGGAGGTCGAGCATGCTGATCCTCCTGTGTATTACAGTGTGTTGCGTCAGTGCGCCTTGTATTTCAAAAATCTCATCATTGACTTTATGTTCTCACCATGGTTGTTCATTATGTTTATCAATGCACTGTACCTTTCAGTAACTGCGTACTTCAAAGAGCGGACTTTCCTGGGCCGTGTAGAGTAAGCACTTCATTTCGACAGTGCTTTTGTACGTGATGTGTGTACTGTTGGTGGCAGTTGTATCAATTGATAACGGAAGGCAGAGTACATGAGAAGCCCGGGATGTGACGACCTACCAAGATTGCAAGCAGTGAGAATTTCCGAAGCCACAACGAGCTAGAGATGATACAGAGTGAGCAATTATATGAAGACTAAAAACGATGAAAAAAAGCATCCTGCGTTTTAGCTTATTCCACAGCTGTACAGTAGAATGAAGCTGACCTATAAATTTGATGGCATTGGATGGGAGTGGATGGCAGTGAACAAAATTGATATGAAGATACAATTGTAACTGAAGCTATGAGTCATTTAATGAGGTAGCCGTCGAAAATGAAACGGTATGTGATTGACGCCGATAATATGGGCTACTCACATCAAACTCCAATGTCACGACCTGCACATGTGGAGGTGGGCCCACACGATGCGTCACTTGTGATGCATTCGTGGTGCAAATCTGTAGGTCTCACGCGATCGGGTATAGAAATATCCGCTCTCAAGTGACAGGACTATGGATAGAGTCGTTTATAGGACTGCGGTCCCATATCTCATATTTATGGTTGTATGGAATCTCCGATTTGTTTTATTCTTCAAATGAATCTGCGTTCGGCTAGTAGTGATCAAAACGACGTTATTTTTCAAAGTACAAACTCGTTTTGAAGGTTGAATGGATCGAAACAACCCTCCGCAGTGGGCAAAACAAGAGATATTATCGGTTTAGTCGAAAGGATGTACGAAGTACGTAATACTTTGCTTCAGTGGGCTCCAAAACGACACCCAAGATGCGAGAGTATTCTGTAAGGTGTGGGATTCGTCACATTCCTGCTTTGATGCCGAAGATATCCATTCGCGGATTTATTACTTCTCACATCATTATATCACCTGGCTTTCCATCCAGAATATCGGATGAATAAAAATTATTTCTGCCCACTTATGGTCGGCAATTAGTGGTGAACTCGAAGGGTATGATTTAGCAAGCTGAAATGTCGTATATGAAGATACCTGTTAGAAGCCTGAAACGTAGCCGCATCGAATGAATCTCTGCTATTGAGAATAAGCGATGATTTTTGAGAGAGTTGCAAGACATTGCACCATCATTCATCACAAAGGTAGATATATCTGTAAGCTGCGAAAGCTTGACAAACATTGAATTTGGGCTGTTCACATTACGCCTAGAATGAGCTGCAAAGTTTTGGTTGGTGCTTCCGAAAGTTCGACGGGATCGCGCAACATTAGTCAAAACGAGGCGTGCGAAGTGAAATATCTTCAATTATGGCACCAGGATTCCTTGTGAAATAAACGGTGAAAAGCTATCTTCACTAATGTCATAGAAAGCACCCTATGGAGCGTGTACATCCGGCGTTTCATCGCACTTATTTGCAGTAACCGTTGATTCAACGAGACGGTCGTTGTACATATATTTATTTATCGATTAATCGGTTGATCGATCAATTGACTGAACGACTGCTTGATTGATTCACTGATCGACTGTTTATATATTTGATTGAGATGGGACGTTCCCCTCCGACAGAGGTAAAGGGCACCTTTTTTGAGGATGGAGAGGGGTCATTCACTGAAAATAAGGTAGTGACAAAGCGAAGGTCGTGATGTAGCAGTGAATGAACCATTGCTGCGCCGCCGTCGACAGAAACCACGTTTAGCTTATCAGTTTCTGTTGAAGCAAAATCAGAGATTGAAGAGCCTCTCGGTTTGTGGGAAAAGTTTGGAATGGACGAATTGCTCAGAGCCATCTTTGAGACAAAATTTTGACTAGGAAATTGCATCTTTAATTATCAGTGCATTTCAACAGCGCCAAGCAAGTGTAACTTCAACGTAGCGCCGCCACCTTGTGAGGTAGGCGACATAAGCGACCATGGAGCTTACAAGATGAAGTGCCGAAATTCGGTTTTTTTGAAACTAGTGAACGGGGGATTTTGTTGCAGTCGTGAGCAGAATGAACCAAAAGTTTTCACAGCAAGTGCTGACAGCCGAAAAATAACTTTTGTTCATTTGTTCAAATGATTGCTCGAGGATGATTTTTCACCGAGGATGTAACACCCCGAAATCCTCCTCTCACATGAGTGAATGGGCTTGAAAACACACTGACTGTAATATGAAACAACTTTAGCCTGCTGTGATGGAATGAGCATACAGATAACATGTTATGCGACCATCGAGTTAGTGGCAGTGAGGAGTGAGCTTCAAGAAAAGATGGTTTCAGAAGCCAGACCTTTGCCAGATCTTCACCACCCTAGCATAGTGTGTCTTGGCCGCTGCCTTAAACAGCACTTCACTGGGCACATTTTGCATATGCAGATTCGATGAAGCGCAAACGGCAGCAGGTATTGGTGCAGTACACCTGATTCGGCTGGCGTGAAAATCTGTTGCTGCAAGGATGTGAACCAAGTGTGTGAGGGAGTGGCTGCGTACGGCCATTTAAAACAAAAGTCAGTGTTCCTTAACTGATTTTGAGACGGACGCAGGAAGACGGTGCAGTACAGCCTGCTTCAAGTTTAACAGGCCTTTCCGTGGACAGTTGGGGTGTTCGGATCTGTAACTCCATATGAACGGAAGTGATTCAGTGACCGGGGATTAAAGCAAACCTCTCCACGCACCTGCTTCTCCCAAGAACAGCGAACGATTGTCCCACATCTTCACACCCTCCCCATAGCCACTTCCACTTTTTCTTCCATGCTGAATTGCTTTACAGAAATTCCTATGCACTCGCATTATTAAGCATTGCTCACTTCAATCATATATTGTGAAGAAAGGGCATACCAAGCTATACCGAATATATACGAACCTGTTAAGATTGTCACGAAAGAATCGACACGCTGAGTTAGTTTTAATCGTCTAAGCTTTGTGCTACCAAGAGCCTTAGTCTGGTCTTCACGTTTATGGAGTGGCGCCTTTCGTTTGGCTTGATCTTCTCATATAAGAAAAGACATGAAAATATGTTTCTTCATTTCATGAGCAGAGGTATGCGTCGATGCATGTCTGCGATGTGTTTTAATTGGTATGTACATATTCTCGAATGCTTGTTTCTAATTGATTCAACAGCTATGTTTTGAGTTTTTGTACCTCAGCCAGAACTTGAAGTGCAATAAATTAGAAGTTCCTTGCTCCAACAGCTAGGCATCTGGAATGCTGCATGCCAATTAGTAATGGGCAGGACAGAAATTCGGTAGCAAGTCAATAAGTTCTGGCGCTTACAAAACGCAACTGTCCTATCCGTGTGTAGTCCCAAAATTACTGAGCCATTGCGAGCTACCACCGCACATTACGAAGGGGAAGGGCTGGTCAGCCCCTGGATTATTCTACGCACGGAGCGAATCATGTTGCCGGCGAACTCTCGTCTGCCTTCTGCGCGCAATATCTGCGTTCTATTCTGCTGCGAATTTGCTCGTTTCTCGCACTGTCGATCCCTTTGAAATATTATTTCAAAGTGGGCGGTGATGGAGAAAACATGCAAGAGAAGAAATGCACAACTTTTCCTATGACCACTCAATGCGGGAACTATTATAGACCCATCTGAAGCGCTCGTCTTCTTCCCTCGAATACCCATATTTTATGTACAAAACGTTGTTCAGACAAATGACCATTTCTCACGAATATTTCCCCGGAGAAACGCAGCGCCCTTTCTTTGATGAGGATATTCCTTGGTGGTTACGTCCACTTCACGAGGATTGGACGATACAGTAGCGTTTCTTTTGGCTCAAGACGGCTGCCAAGGGTACGCTGATGACTGCTCAGGTGAATAAACGTAATCGAAATTCTTAGAGGCAGCAGGAAGGGAGTCGATAGAAATTTTACATGGTACGACGTAGAAAGCGGTCAGCAAGAACTGCAAACCAGTCAGAAAGCCGATCTCATAGGCTCATTTCCTAGAAAAACCCGACACGCTTCATATGAACATCGCTTTCAATGAGTCTTTATATATTGTACCGTAAAATTTTGCGCAGTATTTAATTAACTCGTAATGACGAATACGGCTTGAGAAAGCTGCGGTATAAGCTACTACATTGGCATCGACGGAGTTGCGAGAAGCGCGCAGCCAACGATTTTTCTTGTATGGTACTCAATGCAGTTCGCAAGGGTCATTTGTGGTGATCGTGACAACGATTCGCACAGATCACCTCAAAAATTGACATTGCTCTTTAAATTAAAAGTAACAAAACTTGCGCGGCAGATACTGCTAGTGAGTTCTGTCCGAGTATTTGATATGAAACAGCAGTGTTCGTTTAGCGTTGTCGCTTCAAAAAAAAAAAAAACTAGGTTCCATGTCTCCCGAACTCTGGAAGCTATGAAGTTTGCAGGTCAGAACCTAAGATTGGTCGTAAATGTTCTTCAGCGTGGGATATCATTGCCCGAAAAAGTCGACATTAGGAGGGAAAACTGCCAACATCGACGTAAAACACCCGTGCTGACGCTTTTCGAAATACGCACAAGAAAAGATACGAAGAAACACCGATGAACTGGATCATAATTCGGAGCCTACCTTTCTTCGCGGCTGGGCTTCGGGTTGTGAAGGGGGAGAAAGAATAGGTAAGCCCTCACAGGCGCCGAAACAAGCGAGTACGCGACGCTAATTGGAATGCTAAAAAACTGTCAGCTAGTCCTGCTTCCTCTGTATCCGCCTCTACCTGTGTCGTGGTGCTGCTTCGCTGAGAACCTCATTCGAGATGGTCGCACCCCACTTGCAGACGTTTCATCCAGGAAAGCAGGAAACAAGTCACATGAGTCATTTTGCAACAGCTCTTATCGTGTATGAACGTTGCTGGGAGCAAAAGTTATTCTAGACAAGTGTGTGCTGCGCAATGTTCTGCATTTTCCGGTGGCCTGAACGCCGTTCATTGCTTTTGAGGAAAGCGGTTTCCACGTGAGGGAGCTGTTCAGTTCAGTGACATTATGTGCCGCCTACTTCTTTGCAGTCTTTCCCATTCGTCAAGGCATTTGCACAATCCGCCTAAACGATGAGCTAGATCATTCCTGTGCATGTCATAACGTGTGGGTGTAGGGCATGCAGAATACAAACTGCTCGTTAGCACCTATGGACCAATGGACTGAGCATATAGCAGCTCAAACATTACCAATATTTTCAGATTCTCAACCAGCAGGGGTCTCAACACCGAAGAAGGAGGCTCGTAGTACAGCATGATTGTTTTCTGGCGGACCGTTGAGACATCACTGAGGGCGTACACAGATGTTGCAATGCTTATTCCTTCTGCCACCCTCTGATGTACTTTTACGCTGTTGCCGTCACTGAAGAAAGTCGCCCGGTGCTGAAAAGGACTGAGCGTTGTTTGGAACCAAGAAGTCCGTCGGCGCCGCGCTTGGCCAATGCGACGAGAAACATCGTTCACTCAGCTGGAAACTGAACCGTTCAAAAGCGCTTCCGTTGTAATGCACTTTAAGTCACCTATTCACACCTCAATCATCCACCGACTGCGAAGCATGTGACTCAACTGCATAAAATGGAAGAGTCTTTCTTATTCAGTCAACCCTCATCACGGAGGACGCAAGGATACCATGGAAGAAAGAAGGAAAAAAGAGGCGAAGCACCCCGGCAAGCACCGGCACCATTTCGATTTGTTTGGCTCACTCCAGAAATTTCCATTCATTCAGATCGTCACTAAATTGAACTTGTTTTGCACATTTTCCTCGCAAACTTGATCTTCACATTCTCACCTCACCCAAAAACTTCTCGTCCAGCTTCTTCGTTTAGCTCCAACTTTCCTACCCCACCTCTGTCACTGTAAACGACAGGTTTTCACCTCACTA
>JAARMF010002870.1:9463-23918 GCA_022844705.1 Toxascaris leonina
GGGGGGGGGTGAATTAAGAATATCTGGAAGCTTCCTTATTTTTTGAATTTTGCAAAGTGCTGGCACCCTCTTATAAAAGGTGCTTTTGACCCAAGTTGATAACTAATGGCTGCTGGCACATTCTTTTCTTATTGTTGCTTCATTTCACCTAGCATTGGTTTTGCAAAGGGTTAGTGAGTATTTGCCTGGATAGTCCCATTTTTCCAGTTTTATGGCGGGAACATTTCCATGGTTGAGTCTAGTTGAAGAGTTAATAACTGACCCGCTTAAGTAATGGTTTATCCAGGAACATCACACTGCTGCAGGAACGTTTTGGCTGCATTGCAAAAGATAGGACACGTGAGGATATGCTTGAAGCTACGCTATTTGGTACTCATGTATCAGTTCATGAAGTAAAGCAAAGACCGTTCAGTTTATAACAGTTTTGTTTTCATTTTCAGAGCAATTGGTGGACAACTTGAACGTCACTATGGATCCAATAATAATTCTGAAGTTCATGGCTCGTCCCGATTCAGGATTGCAGATCAAGAATAGAAAATGGCTGAAAATACCGGTACCGATGTCTTTTATCGGTTAGTTTTTCTATTTGTTTGTGGATTTGAAGTGGGGACGAGAGGAAGGAAGCGAGCACCATGGAAAGAATAGAGGGAGGAAAGGCTATTTAGAGGAAATAGCTGATATTTGTTTCATTCTGTCAAGTTTCAGGTAAACTAGCTTACAATGGAACAAGAAGAAATTTTTTCATTCATTCCTTCAAGAAGAAATTCCAGAGTTGTGTGATGAGCAAAGCCTGTGGTGCCCTCAGAGTTGTGAGTGAGGTTTCATGTAATGAGGGTACTTTCTGCATTCTGCACTGATTTGTCTTCAGAGCGGTTTAGAAGTTACTTTAGATGCTGTTTTCAATTCGGAGTCAAAGAAAGGATTGTAGCGTTGCAACTGTTGAAACGTAGCTAAGAGATATGCTATTGATCAGTGGTGAAACTTATGGGTGGTGGTGGTTAGCGGTAAAACTTTGACGGATCTATTTCGGGGTGAAGCGTTTTGGCAATGCTATTAGCAATCGGCAAGTGCAGATGAGCAAGCATGAAGGAACATTGCCTAGTAGCTGTAAGTGTAATGAATCGTTTTCACAGAGCTTAGCTGATGTTTGCATAGAGATGCATCGTTGTTGATAGGTAATTGTCGAAAATTTGAGGTCGAGAATTGGTGGATTGGTTGTTGGATCATGTGCATGGCCTACATGATCGGAAGGCAGCTCGAAGCTTTGCATCGAAATTGTTGGCCGATGGACATATTCGGCATGTTGTTAACAAGCTTACATTCACTGAAAAATGCTACTACGTCTTTGATGGTAAGTCAGTTTCATTCCTCGAGAATATGAGCATAGCCGACGAGGCGTAGTGGTTGGCAGGCATCTGTTCCCAATAGGAATCTAGTTATTTCGACGCTGGTATCTGGAGGATTTTGGAGGGGACAATCGGTGTTGCTATAGGCGGGGTTTGAGGAATCGGTTGAAGGAGCGTCCGAGTAATATTTGGAAGTAGCTTGCTTCGGCATGGTGGAAGCTGCTATAAGTAGCATAAAGAAGCTGGTCGGTGAATATGTAGAAATGGAGCGAAAAGATCCTGAGTTGTAGCTGTCTGAACAATTGTCAGTAGTATTGCTGTAGCCGATTTTTTCTGGATATGCACATTTTCTGGAAAAAGTTACATTTTTTTCCGTTTCTGCATCCTCGTCCTGCCCTTTCTAAGATTGCAATTCTCGTCGAATGGTTTTTAGGTTTTCTCCACAGTTATTCATAAAAAAACTCTTCTTTAGATTCGATACTGTCAGTGCGCAGCATTAATCATTCGGACGGATCGAATGGGAAAACAGGTGCGGAGGCGACCACCGAAGTAACTTATGTGGGGTCACCTGCGCCTCAGGCCGCTACACGTCTTGCAGTTCGGAACTGTAATGATGGCGGAATGCCGCCACTACCGAAGAACAGTAAGATGCCAGCCGAGATTGACCAAACTTGGCCTGTCTCGCCGATCACTATTTATGGACCGACACAGAGGAGAAAGGATTGCGATAGCCCAGTGGTAATACCGTGCTATATTTGACCGTTTTTGTTGTCTTTGAGAAGCAGGTATCTTTTCGTATGTATGATACTATGCGGGATGGGGTTAGATTGTTAATCTACAAACGTGGAGCTGACAAAGAGACAGGAGGAAACTCTTTTTTCTTGAATGATGATTGCGTTGCTTATGAGAAAGAGGTGCTGTTTCTGTTGCCGAAAGAAATTGGCCTGATGATGTTGTCAACGATCAGGGATTGTTTTTTTTACCATATATCTGGGCAAGTTCCAGTCATTTTCATTGTCCTATCCAAGGGCACATTTATCGACGTTATGAATTCCCATTAGTCAAATTGCAATTCGGTATGTGCTGATACAGACCAACCTAAGCCTTGTTGCCAGAAGTTTACGTGTGCGTGAGTGTTGGAATATACCAACCTACACCGACTTAAACCATNGTGTTGGAATATACCAACCTACACCGCCTTAAACCATTTGGGTAGAGGATTATATGTGTATGAACTTACATTCCATTTTATCTTGAATAATTAATTCTTCACGGGTTATTGTTTCCTTAAATTTCTTAAGATCTTTACCACCAAATGTTATGTTTATGAGACGGTATGTCAAGCCTAACCTATAGGATAGTCCTTTTTTGACGCTGATTCCCTTGTGCTGCTCCATGATGTGCTTTTTCTCAGACAAATGATTACGCGTCAGTGATTGGTCCCGACGTGGTTACCTCAACAATGATTGGTACTTCGTTAACCGAAGCTCCTACTTTGAAATTACCACGCCATGGTTTCGTCGGACGAGGGAATGAATCGCGGCGAAGAATGGACGATGAGATTGTGGTAATTCTATTTCTCCAGTTCAAGTAAACCGATCGCCACGTTTGAAGAATAATGTTGTAGACCTCATATTACCTTAGGTACCTTGAGTAACTCTCGCTTCAAGGAACAGCTCCACGACGGCATTTCGCATGGTTTTTCATGTGGTTGCAGTCCAAGGATGGCACGTCATCCACTAGCTAGACGAACCATGACGTATGCCTTCTGCCGTCATCTAGCCTAAGAGATCCAACGAAGGGCACTTTTCTGAGTCTTAGTTGTAGTCTAGCATCTTCGGCGAGAGATGGGCAACACTGCTTGGTTGGACCGCTCAAATGCCATGCCCCACTACAAGACTTCCAATTAACGGAGAAATTTGGTGACCATCGTGATTTAAACTGAATGCGAGCTGTTTGACCATCAGCGTATCTCGCCTGAAAACGAGTTTTGCAAACCTTTCAAGTAGGTCTTCCTTGGAAAGAGGTATGAAAAAACCCGCTTTACCCTATAATCATCCCTTTCCGCTTCTCAGAGAAAAGGCGAGAAATTTATGCGAACGACTGCTGATTGAATCTGGCTGATCATTTTATCAAGCGCCTTCAGGCTCTGTTATGTTTTCTTCTGTCTGAGCATTAACGAACGAGTTTGTAAGGAAAGTGAGGAAGGGAAGAAAGAAAGGAAAAGTGTGGAAGTTTTCGGAAATGGTAGTCTCCTTATCTTACCGCTTTCAGGAGTAGGCGCAAGTAGTTTCAAACGTTGGAAGTTGATAAGCTCATACATGATCGATAGTTATCATTGCTCCTGCAGTGTGATGCAGGTTCCAAACGACAGCATGTGGAGTGCTTGGGAGAGGAGAGGAAGGGGGAGGGGGGAGAGGAAGGGGGAGGGGTGTGATGCAGGTTCCAAACGCGTCTGGTGCTCGCTTCATGCTCTCTTACAGAAATTATTTTATTATTTTCAGTTTTTTCTTTCTTCATTCTTCAATCATCCCTGTTCTCCCCTCTCCAGATACTGATTTAAAACTCCAGTGTACTTTCTTAGTTGCTTACAGCTACTTCTTGGTTGTCTTCATTGGCTGTGCCTAAGGATGGCCGGCTCGTATGAAGTTATTTTTATTGCTCGAAGCTGTTGTTTTATTGTAGTCGAAGATGGTGTAAGGCGGTTTCACCGAGCGAGGGGAAGGGGTTGAGTCAGGTTTAAAGTAACTTGAAATGGTTTTCTAAATCATTTCCTTGTCGTAGAGACGTTGAAGTTGAGTAAGTATACAATGCTTGTGAGTTGCTTTTCGTCTCCGCAAGAATAGTTCATTGAAGGTCGCCCAACCGCCAAACACTCCAAGCTCACTATCTGCGGCACCGAATTTAGGAGGCGATCTCAGTGCAGATTTCGACGATATGGAACAAGAGCGTCGAAATATGCTTAAGGAGAATCGTTGATCGAAGCGACCGAAGGCTGCGATGACAAAATTTTCGTGAAATCGAGTGGATGTATTTTTTTTTTTTTTTGGTATCTCATCGACAAGAAATTTATTTTAGCTTACTCAAGGTTAGGGTCTTTTTTGAGTATTTTTACTTATGACATGCAGGGCATTCAGGAACTTGTGAACCGGGAACGCCGCTCAAGAAATCAATTGGCACATCAGTTTAGGAATTATTTCGGCTTTTGGTATAAAACAGGATACGTCGTTTCACCTTATTTTTGATCCAGTGCATAGATTCATAAATGCCCGCCAAATGAGTTTGGGTCAGCTCTCAGTGGATAAATACATTTACGTTGTTAAACCATAAACATATGTTCAGTAGGCGGAGCCGGTAGAACATTGTGCATATTGTTACATTACTGTTCACTCCATGCGGGGTACTGAGGAAGTGGAACACTCAAAGAGCTGATCTCCTAAGGTTATCAGGTGTATCTCATCTTAGGCTTAAGATAGCTAAGAAGAGCGTAAGCACGTGTATGAAAGGAAGTGAAATGGAATGGAAGGAATGAGAGGAAATGAACTGAAGCAGGGAGTGAATGTCGAGGAAATACTTCATACCACGTTCTGTTCAGTCACGTATGTATATTCTCCTCCTTCCTAGATGTGTATATTCCTTTCTCCTTCTAGATCGGGGATGAACGTAGTTCGTGAGCGTAGGGGATGAATTGCTGTGGATTTGAAACTGTTATATTTTTTGCTAATTTGTTTCAAAGNGCTGCTTCATTTGCTATGGATTTGAAACTGTCATATTTTTTGCTAATTTGTTTCAAAGTGGTCTATTTATTGCCTTAACTTATCCTGGCTATTCAGGATCATCTGTTCTAACGGGCGTATTTTTTTGGCTGGGAAAATGCCGGCTGCAGTTGGTTTGATTAACGAATGAATATACCTTTGGCTTAATATAAAGGTGCCGCTGATCAGTCGAGCTCACTATGAGAGGTGCGTAAAGGACTTATACAAATTTTCGTTTATTTTAACGGTGATGGTTGACTGGTGCTGGCGAGCAGAACTGCTTCGGTACATCGTTTCTTGTAGTGGCTTCCGGCTTCCACATTGGTTGCAACTTCTTGGAATTTCCTCTCCGGCCTTATTTAAGAGTTCGGATGTCCGGGTAGGGAGTTGTCTCTAACTCGCTACAAATTTCATAACGGCTTGTAGCGTATTTTACCGAAATCCGATATTTTTTCACCAGTCCTTACAAGTGAGACCCAGCAGGAAGATATTTCTCTCCTCCTCTGACTGAACTTTCTAAATCTGAATATGCAGGATACTGTTTGGAGTGGTCACTCATTTCTTGTCTTGTTGCTTTTTTTGCCACTTTGGCTATTTTTAGGTATGTTTTGTTTATCTTCATGACATTCATGCGATAAGTCAGGTTTTCGCCATGACAGTTTTCGAATATTATACAGGGCATTTTGTATTATTTCTTTGTTTCTTTTATTTGTTTGTTTGATTTCTTGCAATTTGACTACGATTGTTTTGTAAAGTCCTGAAGTTAATGTTGTGAGCGACGAGTTTCCTTCTATAGATTGCCATCGATAGCAATCGAATTGCTCGTCATGTTGACTGCTTGGTTGTTTGCAGAAGATGTATGATTAAAGAGATTGTTTCCTCAGTTTTATTCATTTTCATGTGGAGCTTGGATGAGAGGTAGTTTTCCGAACGGTTGCAGGTGGATGAGAGGTGCAATGGCGACTGAAGACATTAGAGTATAGGGCTGATTGTCCTGTGGTTTTGTTGATACACAGGTTGAGTACGGAGGGGAGGGGGGCAAATTTTACCAGAGAAGTTAGATGTGTTCTCGATGCTCGTAGGGAGCACTTTGTATTCGTTCGTTTACGGAAAGGGAGAAAGCCAATAAGCCATGAGAAAGGCAGACAAAAGTGGAAGGGCACGGGTGTCAGGTACGGACCGTCACAATGATGAAGGCATGCGACGTTTTTCATGAAATGAGTCACTGTAAGATGTCGTGTCGGATAACGCATCTGATGGAGGCGTTTATGTTATTTCCTCTAACATGGGGTGTTCATATCAGGTACGTAAAGGAATATTTCATGGTTAAGAATATAGTTCTATACTTGCAATGGATTATTGAGGGGACAGGTGATGACTTACAACGTCAAGATCATCTATCGAAATCTATCGAGCTGGTAGCCGGTGGATTTAACTGGCCTGAAATATGGAAGAGGGTTGAGTTGATGTTATATGAACTAGCATCAGGAGAATGTTTATTGCATGTAAACAGCCAAGAACATGCAGTTGATTTGCTAAAACAATAGCACTAATGAAAAGAATTTACAACCATTGAATATACCCGAATATTGATGGAACGGTAAAGGAGGTCAGAAATGTGGGTTTCTTATATGTGATACAGCACTTGATAGCTGAGATAGTTTCATGATCGGAAACCGACAACTCCTTGAAGCTGACGGTTGACCTTGAAGCTTCCAGCTCAATAGTTGCAGCCTGAGGTATATCGCCAAGCATTACTTTGATTTTATTGCCTTTCCCGGTTCTAGTGCCTCAAGCCATTCCTCAGGTGGATATCCCGAATTCATAAATTCATAAATAGTTCTTATTTTTATTCTAGCATTAAAAGCTTTTTTGTTTGATGTAAAGTGTTCAGGCGCAACGCTTTCATTTCCTTCACCTGTGCAAGGTGTAATGCTCACTTGCATAGGTTTATTTTCGCCCATAAAATCATAGGTGAAGCAAGAGGGTAGAGTTGGGGTCAGAAACCTCGCCCTACCCACCCCTCCCCACCCCCCCCCCCCCATACTCGCTATTTACCAAAACATGATTGCTTTATATCAACGTTCTCACAAATTCTTCAAAAGTTTTCACCACATAATTAACCACAAATGCTAAATTACATAACGAGATCAGTATTCGTCCAACTCAATGAAATCACAGCAAGTGAATTCAAATGGATGATAACATCACAACGATCTTCAGCTGATGAATAGAAGAAGACGAGTGATCGATGTGTCGTTCCGAGACGATCGTAGGCGGTCTCGATGTCGACTTTCTGCATTCACTCAGAGAGGTTGCAGTCAGTTTTTTTTTCTGATTTATTGACTTTGTTGAGGTGGATGGCAGTGGTAATTTCAGAACTTTAGTGGTCATTCTAAAATGAAATCAGCGACTAGTGGGATATGGTCGGAAGGAGTTGCAGAGTTCGGCCAAGGACCAAGCGTAGCGCGTAAGACCATTTCGTCGGGCAGTGTAAGACGTCGAATGAGATGAAGCGGACCTTCGGTGAGCACAATCGCATCTTGCTTCCCTTCATTATCAAGTTTCTGAATAACCAGTTGAAATTGAACGAATAGACTCCAGCAAATAATCTCCCCCCGGAATATCAGTTCATAATTCTCTTTAAATCGTCCAATGCAAAAAGCCTCATGCAAAATAGGCTATCAATGCGGCGAAGCATTTTAATTTTGTGTGCGTAAGACTATAACATCAGTAGATGGTGTTAGGTCTAACATAAGAGTGTGTTATCGCAACTCGTTCCATTATTACCTGTCACGCCTTATGTCACAGCAGCTAAGGAAATAAATTTACAGAGAACTGTTTCTTCATCTCAACGTTCGTTAAGCGTACAGATGTTAAATTAATGATCTAACTATTGCCCGTTAATACAATACGATCAATTCACATTCACTGGAATTTGGGATACAACGCGGTTATGTGTAACAGTGAATTGCAGATGCATCCAAATCTAATCTCATTCACTCAGTTTCCTACTTAGTGTCAATCAAAGGGTCAATCACAGCTGCATCCGAGTTTAGCTTCCAATTAAAAAAACTTTTCACCTGGATCTCTCGCTGTTTCACCGAATAGAAAATGAAATCCGGATTTGAGGCCTCTTCGCTTTGGAATGTTGACACTTCCGGCTGAAAACTTATCTTTATTCACTCGCCGAGGCAGGTGGAAGCACATTTACTTGATTATTTATAAATGAACGCAATCGCTGAAGAAGTAATTTTAAGCATCAATCATTTTTCCTCATGGCGACGAATTGTACTTTTTGGCCGAATGCGCTAGGATTATGAGTTGGAAAGCGGAAGCGGCAAAGCGAAATGGATTTGGAAAGCGGAAGCGGAATCAATATAGACGTCGCATAATTACGATGATATCACTGAAGGCTTCGAACATTATGGAAGATCATGTAGAAGAGGGGTTATGAATGATAAGTTCTACAGTAATTCAGCCGGCAAAAGAGCGTCTATTAATCGTTGTTCGTGACTACGGAACCCGAGATTATGACAGGCCATAGATCAGCTAGTTGAACAATCAAACTGTCTACGAAGAAATATTAAAGATATGCGTTGGCGAGCTTTCACTTCCTTTTGCAAGTATTTCCTCATGCAGGCGAATATAATATCGTCTACTTTATCAAATTTTGTACCCCGGGGCAATATTGTATGGATAGGCAGGCTTCAACGATAAACACTGGATTGCTAGAACTAGACCTTTTAAGGCTCCACTTTTCATACTTAAATAAAACAACTATCTTTATATATTAAAAATGCAATTTAATTGTAAAACAATTGTAGATTTACCGCACAATTTCTTGTGATATGTGAATAGACACTCGTCATTTTTAAATTATGAGTCCATTTTTGTGAATCGTATTCATATTTTCCTTCTTTATCTGAAATATTGAGAAGTTTTACATTCATTACTTTATCGATTACCTTAAATACCTTGAATTTTACCTAATAGATTTGCTGGTTAAACTATCAAACTCCTTAATTTCTTCAATTATGACCATTTCAGAAGTGATTATTGCCATATGAAAGGAGTTCTCCTTGACAGTAGAGGGAAGTGTATCGATGTTCAAAAGAAAAATCTTATACCAGTCGAGAGTAAATGCATAGGAGGGACAATATCAGTCGACAGTAAAAGCCAGGTTGGGACATCCTATGTGCTATTCTTAAAGAGTAGTACGTAATAAGGCTACTGATAATTGCTGTGATAGCACTTCCTTCGGCTTGCATAGTCCTTATCAGTAATTGCTTGTATCGTCGACGAGAGCGTGAATAAATATAGTTGAAGTGACTCATAAAGAATAGAAAGGCTCAGTGTGGAAATTCACCTCCAACTATATTAAAATGGTAGCTGTGATATACACAAACGCTGAAAGAATTAAGGAAAAGAACTGAGGTGCTACTACTGAAAGTTGGAATTGTGCGTGACCTGAACTACGTTTGGGCTTAAATTACAGTTTATGCATATCACATATATTTATTGGTACACTAGTACTTGACTAATTACTATCTATATATAGTTACCATTAAAACAACAATTGTAGCCGATATTGGAGCTACTTGGAAGGATATCCGGCTCAAGCGGTAGACCACCGATTTCTCCTTGACCTGATACCTCGAATTCTTTCAGATTCTCGAATGAGAGTTGTCCACCAGTGAAGAAATTATACATTGCACTATATGGCTCCATATTAAAGTCACCACAAACAATATAGGGACATTCGCGTTTGCTTGAACTACCACATTCCTAAATATTATTCTCTTTAACAAATTACCATCGATTATTTGCACTTGTTAAATGCGACTTGTGGAACTGATTCGATCGTTTCATTTTCTGCTTTTATCTCCTTTAATAAGATTGAGTATCAATTATTCATTGGTGGATGGAGGATACTCCATAGTTGACTGATCGAACCGGTGTCATCGATTATTCGACCATTTCACTTCTGATCTCAGACTTTATGAATTATTCTCGCTCTTAATAAATAAAACTCTGGATAAGAAATATGCATCGACTGTCCGTTTGCATCTACTCTTAAAATGGCTAAAAAAATGATGGTGCAAAGAATATCTTCACATTTCTTGAACAATTAAGACAGTTGTTGCGACTTGCTTACGGCACTATTTGGATTTTCTACAGATTCCCAACGTCAGATACTTTAAAGGAAATGTAGCTTTAGAGAGGGGAGGGGGGGGGGGGGGAAGGAGGATATCTTGATAAACCGAACAAGCCAATCACTAATTCAAGACATCGATAAATGAGGAAATCAACCGATGGAAAAACAAGAAGACAACTGTCGTCAAAATGAAACTAGTACTACTGCAGTTTTCCTTGAGGAGTTGCTAAGGATGATGTCCTCAAAAACTTAACAGCTTCAAGATTTATCAGGAGTTTCTTCTTTTGCATATTTCCGGAAGGTGTTTCTTGGAATAAAAGTATGACTTTCTTTATGCATCTAATCGGTTCTCATAAAACACGTTGTTTTCTATCCTTAGAATATTTCTATATATCATTAGACCATCCGAATATTGTAGACCTTAATATCGAAGTTATCAAATATATAAAATTGTTTAGTTTTTATATAATTCACCTTTTCGAGATTAGCCAAGAGTACAGCGAGTTGTGCAAGTTTAACGCCACCAAGTCTCTTATTGAAAACGAGATGTGTATTGAAGACACACACTTCCACATTGTTGTCTTTAAGCCGGAAGCGTGCTAATTGACCTGAAAAATCGAAAGCTTAATTTAACGGCGATATAGGTCGGTGCTGGATAAATAAACGGATAAATAAATAAATAAATAAATAAATAAATAAATAAACAAATAAATGAATAAATAAATAAATGAATAAATAAATTAAATAGAATAAAATAAATAAATAAGTAAATAAATTAAACAAACAAATAAATAAAATAAATACATAAATAAATTGAACAAATAATAAGTGAATTAAATAAATAGATAAACATTCTTACTGAAGATAAGATGAAGCTATGTACGCTGAATAATATTATTATAATAGGGCTGATATTATGAAAGAATTTGAGGAAAGCTTTCGATGAAAAAAGCCATTCATGAAGCAAGCAATAATTATAGGTACAAATTACCTGCAGATAATGTTTATAGGTGTAAATCACCTGTCCTTAATTCGACGAAATAAACAATATGAATGCAAAGCGTTCACTAAAGAAAACACTCCACAAAGATACAAAAATATAAACTTTGTAAATCACCATCTAATATATTCGGCAATTGTTTCAACAATTTCGCAACCTTCCGGCACTTATAGAATGTAAGAAGGAATGAGATATAAGGCTTTTTTTTACAGAAAATAGAAGGATGTACTATGAGATTCGGCTTTTTAACCGGAACGGTTTATGGCATCGATATAAGGTTAAGCGGAACCGCAATTTGTTGTTGAAAAAGACGATGTACTTTAATGGACGGAACTGTCCAGAAATTGAGGAGTTTTCAGAGAAAGAACTATAAATATGGGATTAAAGAGATAGAGGGTGCAAAGAAAAAAGAGCAAATTTTGTTGATAAAAACGAAAACAAAAGCGACCTGAAATCTCCAAAAAAAAAAAATGAAAATAACGATGAAAAAAAAATGAAATTCTCGATGTACTTTCTATTCGAATTAGTTGCTCTTGAAATCTCTTCAACTAAAATTTGATTAAATTCACGTAACTTATCATATTGTCTCAAAATGTCGTGGTATATTTCATATGTCCAACGTTCAAGTGACCATTCGAGTGGACAATGACCAAACGTCGAATCACTTACCGATGTTATCTTTATTGAGGTGTGCACATTCGTTGAATTTATATTCAAATGAGCGATAAGCAACGAGTTCCAAATTTGACTTGAAGAAAATCGCACATCCATCGATCATATTGCCCGTCCTTTTGCTGTATACACCCGAGTATCCGGCTAATAATTACAAATAATTATTTACATATACTTTATTCACACAGAATTATCGATTTATACGTTAGAATACATCTTTATTAATACACCTGCGCATGCCTTTAATCACTGCACCCTCACACAGGTAAAGATTAATTCACATATAAGCTTATATATGGTAAAACCTTTAAAACTTCCATCAATTCCTCATCACAAAAGACAGGAAAATAGAT
Organism: Toxascaris leonina; assembly: GCA_022844705.1. Taxonomy (NCBI): domain Eukaryota; kingdom Metazoa; phylum Nematoda; class Chromadorea; order Rhabditida; family Ascarididae; genus Toxascaris; species Toxascaris leonina. The sequence continues at coordinate 21,748 of JAARMF010002870.1, forward strand.
CGTTTCTGAAAGCTTTCAGGATGTCAAAATAACTCGTGCTTTTAACATGATTAATGCAAGAGAATCGTAAATATCGCAGATGGTCAAAAATCCTCTCATCCCTTTTTTTTCGTTGTAAAAAAATAGTTTCCGCGAAAAAAAATGATAGGTGACAGCCGATTGAAAAATGTTTCCGTTCATTGATCACGTTCACAATTGTTCGAAATGTAAACAATCATTTCTTATTGATTGAAACCGGATGTTTTGAGAAATTTTCGCTTCTTTCAAAATATATTTCACTAAATTATTCTCAATGATCATATATCCTCTAATGGTATCGAGGAAAAAGGAGGGGAGTGGGGATGAGGGGGGGGGGGGGGGGGGTGGGGGTGAAACGGGGAATGAAACGATCGCCTGTATATACTAAGTGCTTATTATATTACAATGAAGGTCCGAAATAGCTATTTGCAACGATATGATGAGCGTTGTTATGTCTTCTCAAAGCATGAAACAAACACACTAACCAGCTTTAAGAGTGGGTTCATAGAATTGGGCATAGTGATCGTATTGCACCTCTTGCAGACACAATACATCGGCATCAATCATCGGAAATTCACGAGCGAGGAGCGCAGAACGATACTCCCATGTAAGCTGATACTCCCGTCCGAATGAACTGAAAACTGATCTCCACTTGAAAGAAGAAACTAATTTTTAAAACAGCTAGTTTGTTTGCAACTATCGTTGAGTATGTCTGTGTCTACATATCTGCAAGCTGTACATTTACATCCGTCGTGAAGTCTTTGCCGTAGTTTCCATAGCTCGAACAACAAATTCCCTACGCCTCATCAGGCAGTAAGTTAGTTTCCAAGATCCCACCTACCTGCTGTTTCATGAATATTCTCCTCTCACAGATATCACCTGTTATTTTTCAAGGCCCTCCCATGCACTATGCAAACTTTAGCAAAGGCTTATCATACAACATCGTGCCTTCATGTATATGAATACGTATATATCTATCTACTGCCTCAATATTCATATAAACAGCATGTATTCTGATCGCTATTTTTACAAATCGCCGAAAGCTTTAATAACGAGAGGTGATTAGATTTCTCATTATTGGAAGTTTTTGCTGGAATAATACCACCTGACCGCTTAACTGCAAAGAGTTTACTTTATGGTACCCTTCGTAATGAAATTCTTGCCTATCCTACATAGGTAGAGGTGTGTGGTATATAAGAATAAACCTTAAAAGATGTTGATAAAGAAATGCCGTTCTTGCTATCTGTTTTTGACAGAGTACATTATAGCTGCAAACTCGTAACGGTTGACCTTTGAAATACGGTTTCTGAAAATTGTACATATTTAATTGCAATAGATCGTCCTACTAAAAAAAGTTTTTTTAAAGTAAGAAAAAAGTGTTTTCTGCTCGATTCATTTCAAGTACTCATTTGCATACGTTGGATATTTCTGCAAGATCAGCCGTAAGTTTCTGCATGTGTGCATTAACTCTATGGCCCCATACAAATTCACTCTCAGCATAGGTTCTTCTCGATAACAGCTTCCGCCAAAAAGACCTCAGCCATAGTTGACCTTCCCCCTCCCCTTTCCAAATCATCAATTATATGCATATCAGGATGACGGTGCACTATAACGGTTAGGTCCTGAAGCAAAAGAAATGCACACGGATCCCATCATTGCAATATAGTTATAGCAGTTATAGATGCGGCAATGAAGATCATCAAAGACGATCACAACTCGTGCTTCGGAATTTAGTGTGAGGAAGTTGATATGAAGCTAAAACTCAGCTTCATATTCCCATATTGTCTGAAAAAAATGTGATTCAGTTTTTCGAAATAAAAGATATATTTTCGAGGAGAAAATTTATTTAATTTATTCATTCTCAAAAATTGGTTGTAAATGCCATTAAAGTTTACTTGAGTGTATTAATTCATATCAATATTTAGCCTTCTACGTCGGCAAATAATCGATGATTTTCGATTTTTGAGCGTTATCAAAGAATAATCGTATTTTTTTATGTTTTGCAAATCATACCTGCACATTCTCCCAAACTCTCGGCACACGATCATAAAGCATCGATGTGCCTTCAGAAAGTAAATCTGTGAAGCCTTCCAGTGGGACTGAAAAATAATCGAAATTTTTTGCAAAAAAGCAAGTTCATTTACAAAGATTGT
>JAARMF010002871.1:4443-17138 GCA_022844705.1 Toxascaris leonina
CCCCCCCCCCTCCCAAAAAAAGAAATTGCTTTCGAAGGACTGAAACAATTCAGACGTTCAAAAAATTTTCTATTAGCCTCCACACCACTCATTTGCAATCTACATCTATAACCTATACATCCTTAATCTATCATGGTTTTCGCACGTCCTTAAATTTGCAGGCATCCTGAAATGCATCTGCCAATCTTCGTTCTAGAAAGAGTACTTGCAGGTGAAGATCACTCAAAAGAATTTGAAGTTTATGTAACGCTAGAGACATTTTTCACAAACAATCCCATATTTCCCATATTTCTAAACAATCCCATATTTCTACAAATATAAAAGAAGCTTCTTCGTAATTCCTATCTCATGGAAGTGAAAAAAAACTCAGGTAAAGATACAGATCAAGGTGTTTGTAAAGTACCCATTTACTAAAGCAACTCAATAGAATGCATTAAGAAACGACGATAATCCTGCTTAACACGTTTTTTTTTTTCATTTTTTTTCGATGACATTCTTTAACAGCTTTATTTTATGGGGTTTACAGTTTGCACGTCTCATAAAGTCGATTTTCTTTTGTGAATGTGTAGTACTTCTCAAGCAATTTCACATCTCTAACGAAAGATCGCTTCGCTAGCGATAGTATCTTTTGTATACAAAGATACGAAGACATCTGTAGTTTCATCGATTCCCGTATTGATGCAGCTGACAACTACACATGGCTGTTGCGACCAGATTTTTTGGAATGCCTAGGGGTGAGACTTCTGGCGATCCTTTGGGAAATCAACCGGAAATCGAACCCGCGTCTCTTCGCTTAACAAGCGAAGGCTCTACCACTGAGCTAACGACCGCCATCTTATGTATACGTCGCATTATAAGAATATCACTTAAAATCACGCAAATTCTTGCACTTAAATGCGAAAATTTAGTTCTTTGAACTATTCAAGAACAGAAGAAGGCAAAACCAAAATGTGGAGAAAAAAATTGGAGTTGGACAAAAGAACGCAATTAGACGAAAAAAATAAAATAAAATAGCCTCTCGAATTAGATAGAAAGTGGGTGCAATCAAAGAAAGGGACAGAAAAATAGGGAAAGAAGGAGAGGAAAACAGAAACAAAAGGGGAGAAGAACAGAAAGAAAGGGAGAGAAAAACAGGAAGAGAAGAGGAAAAGAACACAAAGAGAAGAAAAGAAACACAGAAAAAGGAGAGGAGGAGGAAAGAAAGAGAAGGAGAAGAAAACAGAGAGAGAGAGAAGTCGCAAAAACGCTAGTCCGAAAATGTAGCTAGGCCGAAAAACGAACAACAGCCCTTTCACATTCCGCCTTCCTCGTGAGAAGGAACAGACATCTCCGAAAGAGTAAGTAAGGCATTGGGTATCGTTTCTGATGAGATCTTTTTTTTTTCAGCTTCCTCTCAAATCATCACGTCCTTCCATCTTTTCGATCCTACTGATGCTCATAATCGTTTATTTACGATCGCTCTCGGGACTTGCATCAACAAATGAAAACTTTGAAGCGACAACTGGGATCGTTATTGGAACCCTACTGAAACGAGACTGAATATGAATGAATCAGAGCCATTATAATGCACAATTTCTTTTTTTAAACAGATATCGTTGTTTTTATCGCCGAAATAAGTTCCTTGATGCGATCGGCGGCTGCAAATTAAAAAAAAAGTTTCAATTTGAACACGTTCTCGAAGAAACAGTTCCTCCTATTAGATGATAGAAGAAAAGCGTCTAACTCCTCCTCAGTGTATTTTTCTCAAATTTTTCGAGAATTTTGAGCGCCGTCCTTCGAGGAGAACCGAAAATCTATTTACCAAACTTTCGTCATTACATGAATATTACAACAGAGAGAGAGAGAGAGAGAGAGAGAGAGAGACAGAGACAGAGAGAGTTAAACATATTTTCTATATCAATCATTTTATCAAGCTGAAATATCAGCGTTAAAATCGGTTCAGTCCGAAGTTCCCCAAATTCATTCGGCTTTGTCGATCAGCTAAACTACCAGTGCCATTACATTTAATAGCGTAGCAAGTGAGGCATAAAAGTTGGAATTCAAATAGCCTGGGGCAAAACCCTTTGATTTCAAGAGCGCTTATCTTCATTGCTACCGTTTATGCTAAAAGTGCACAACAGTAAAGATTATCTGAATCGTATTTGGTTTGGGGCGCACTAAAGGTGGTGCGACATTTTATCATATTCAAGCAAAAAAAAACCTCTTAAAATAGCGATTAAGAAATCAAAGTAAGCAAAATTCAGACCAAATCTCGGGAAGAAAAAAAAACAAAGAAAGAGAGTAGCGCAAACATTTTAAATGTCACGGAAAAAATCGCTATTTCAAAGCGTTTAAGTGATAATGTCGAAAACAGTCAGCTGTAATCAATTACATACCTGTCAAGACCTCACCTTATCATCTCATTTCGGCATCCCTCTAGACAGATTATCAGTTCGTCCTCATGGCTATAAAATGATCATAAATGCGACAAAAAACATAATTGCAAACTAAAGTTGCTTTTCTTTTTTTCTCCAACAACTACTTTGAGTGGGACGCTATGAACGGCCAGTATGAAACAATTTGAAGGACAAGTGCTATTGTGCGATAATACTTACCAAAAAAACAAGTGCAATAATATCATAAGCAATCGGAAACAATGTTGAAAGCAATAACTTCATTGCTGATAGAAATTAATGAGACGGTCAATCATAGATTTTGTCTCGACAATTTATTCCACTAGAATAGAGTAGAATAGGAAGATGGAATAGAATAGAATAGAATAGAATAGAATAGTAGAAACAGAGAAGACAAGAATAGAATCGAATAAAACTCAATAGAATGGAATAGAAAGAATGGGGAAGAATATAATAGAATAGTATCGAACAGATCAGAAAGAACAGGGAAGGATAGAATAGAAAGAACAGAATGGAATGGAACAGAATAGAATAGAATAGAATAGAATAGAATAGAGCGGAAAAGACCAGAACAGAGTAAAATAGAACGGAATAGAAGGAACAGAACGGAACAGGACAGAATAAAATCGAATTGAATTGAAATGACAGAAACGAATAGAATAGGATAGAACAGAAGGAACGAAATAGGTTAGAGTGGAATAAAATAGAATCAAAAGAAAGGGAAGGATAGAATCGAAAAGAATAGAAATTAACTGGTACTAAGCTGAAAGAATAGTATAGAATGGAATTGATTTGAACTAAATTGTGTCATATGAAATGGAATTAAATTGAATCGAATTAAACTGAATTATAATAAAATCAGCCCAACTGAATCAAACTAAATTGAAATGAACTCAACTAAACTGAATCGAACTGAATTGGAATTGGAATTGGTATTGAATTGACTGGATTTGAATTTGAAATAGAACTTGAATCTGAATTGAAATTTAATTTAAACAACCCCTTTCAAGTTCAATAGTTCAACTATGACCACTCACACAAATTTCCAAGGTGTTAGATCAACCCGAAAGTAATCGGCATAAAGGTTGCGCAAAAAATGAAGGTCATGAAGGTCATCGGAGAAGATTTAGTCGATATACTATATAATTTCATAAATGTAGCATCAGCGATTCTCCCCCCCCCCCCCCCCCCCCNTCCCCGCCCCACCACTTCCCCAGCTTGAACTTCCATAAAGGCGAACATAGAAGCGCATACACCTGTGCGCGGATGCGATGTTACCGCAACGGACATCGCAAACTTCCGACTACTAACATTGTATCGACTTCCAACTTACCGTAATGAGCATGAAGTGCGCAAAATATGGCGAAGAAAAAAGGTGGCAGTTAATAGGCCTTCCATTGTTTTCAACAGTAAGAAATGATTATTTCGCAGCTCCAGCATTGACCTTTGACCTTTTGTGCGAGGTCTTTCTACTGTCAAATGAATGGCAAAAAATACAAATCTGGAAAATGAGCAGTAGATCAGAAAATATGGTGCATTCTGGAATATTCAATAAACCTGCTGAAGTGTATGCGAAATATGCTGATTTCAAATGATATGTGCTGAGTGCAAAACATTTTTTATTTGGTTCGGCTAGCAGAGATTTAAGGACTTATCAGTCGTATCGCCTACTCCCCCCCCCCCCCGTTTCATCCCTTTCGTGCACATATATTTATAACAGTAAACGAAACACAGAAGGAACAATCATAGAGCCAAACTTTCGAGATCGCAAATTCAAAACTCCCAACGATCGGAGGAACATATTTAGCACTGAAGAATACATCTATGCCTGACATTTTCTCCTCAGTGGCAATTCGAATCAATGTCAAGTTGCATATTCGACTATAGGAACATTCTATTATCCAGTGGATGTTAAGCCACTTCTTCAATCATTTAAACACAAACGAGAATACCGCCGAATCGCCAGCCGATAGAAAAGCAACAAAGATGCAAAAATGAGCAGTGAGATGATGTCGCATTCTCTTTGAAGACTTTGCCGATAATAAATCACTGAAATGTTTTGTAAAAAAATGTTGCCAAGAAAAATGCGGAAAGACTGACGTAATTTTTCAATTAAAAACCTGATAAACTAAAGGCACCGATGTTATACATCCAAGGAAGGTATAATCATTTCGAGCAATTATGTCTCAAAGGCGTACAGTGAGTTATTAAAGGTGTTTAAGTGAACATTATAAGGTAATCGCCATTACCAGATGCTTAATATGAAAATACTCCTTCAACGTATTAGTAGGTACTAATGACGAAAAGCAATAGTTTAAGACGGACCGAAAGTATCCTATACACAAGTATCGCTTTTGTTTCCTTGAGACTTTATTATCTCATTTCGCCCTACGCCACTCACCTACCCTCCTCCAGATAAGAACGGCAAAGTCACCTTTGGGAACGGATGGATAGAAATATCGTGCCAAAATGAAATTGGAATTCAGGAGGAAATTAGTTTTCAGGTTATTCGTTTATATCTAAGTGCTTCCGTTTCCGGTATTAGAGTAAATGGTGTACCGCCAGTAACGATCGGCACCATTCTCTTTTATGGTAAAAGATCACCGATAGTTCTGAAGGTGGAAGATACAACGCCGATAAGCAATTACTAAAAATACTGTTTCTCAATGAGGCCGAAAAAATAGAGATACTTTGATTCTGGTGATATCTTCATATGCATCAGAAACCACCAGAAACCCTTCGATGCCGTCGATTCAAATCTCAACGCTATATCATATCAAAAATCAAATTAAAAAATATTTGAGACTATGAAGAAAAGTAACCGCCGAGACGTATTGGCTGCTAGACAGACGATTGTGTTATCATTGGAAAATTCAACATTGTGAATGACAGCTTAGAAGAAAGTTTGGAAGAAAAAGAAAGAAGGAAGCAACAAACGTTTTGTACATAATTTCGTTGTGTGGCAAATATTCTTTGTGCTCGAAATGCACAGACAATGGCACTATATTAAGGGATATAATTGCATTTTCAATTCATTTGTCTCCTTCGCCATTAGGTTCCGATTTTAGGTAGACGTTTTGATTTGTTGGTTGGATTGGGTGAGGGGTATTCATGATAACGCCAGTCTTCGCTCACCAAATAAGATCCTCTCGCACATCCTCCTCTGAAGATAGATCGAAGGATAAGTTGAATGTTGTTGCATCATTCTTTGTTATCGGAAATACAGATATGCGTTATATTTGCTTGAAAGCGCAATTGTTGCACAGCATTGAGTATTATGCAAATTTTTTGATTTTTAGAGACTAGTATTTACTCCCTTGCAGTCAGTCGGCGATGAAAGTCATGGAGATAAATTAAAAGCTAAAATTTTTAAGAACATTCGGAAATATTTTTTTTGCAGTGGTATTTTTTGAACCAACCAACTAAGCAAGGCTTTTATGCAACATTCCGACCCAGCTAATTCAGGTATTTTTTGCTTTATTCCGTGTAAGCTGGTAAAATAGTAAGAAATTCAACTAAAGCTTCTTGGTTTTTCCATCTTACAACTTGGATTTTCCCCCACCTGTCTTCTCCAGCGTATTTTCCGAAGAATGCGGATTTCCGAAACGCTGGATTGATTTCCGACAGCTCAAAATTGCTATAGCTATCGTATTTAATGCATTCATTTGATGGGATCATCGTCCGGAAATATTCCGCCCACCATAGGTTTTACCGAGCGCTAAAGCTTTAGTAGGTCGAAGTATTAAAAGCCTTAAGAACTACACCAATTTACTATGCCTTTGATATTTGGCTGAAATTTTTGTGCATTATTCAAAATGATTTCGATTCCATTTTCATTTCTAACTCATAGAGACCATAAAATTTTAGGTGCTCTATATAATTCGCAAAAAAAGTCGACACAGTAGGCGCGATGATCAACCATATTTAGGAACAGTTAAACAATCGCCTAGACGTATGTCGAATCTTTTCTTTTGCATGCAAACGTCTCACGTTTCATTCTACGTAGTGCTTGCTCTTAGTGAGTTTGACCATGAGAATTTGTTTGCAATGACCAATAATTGATCAAATGACCATTATGTGACCATTTAAATATGCTATTTGCTCTTTATTTAAACTTTGTCACTGTGGTCTTTAAAGTCAGATCATTCAGTACCACTGGGAAATAAACAAAACCTCGTCAAATTTGCTCACTTTCTGATCCATCTAGCAGGAGCCATCTGTCTTCTGTCATGAGTATTTCTCTCTCTATTCATGCAGCTATCGATCAGGCTTATTTCTTAACCATTTTTGGAGTATCATGAGCGTTCCCTGAAAAACCGGGGCTTTTTCTTCGGTTGTTTGGAGCAATAGAAATGAGATCGAGCCAAGGAACGGAAGAACCATTTGTAGTCTGGAGATAAGGTATATTCGTTGCATCAAACCCTCGTCGAGCTTTTCAAATTAGCCTTACCTGTTCAAAAACCATCATATATTCATAATTCATTCGGCGGAAGTTTCTAACAATAACGCAGAACAACAGGGACCTCGATGAGCATTTATAGCATTTGAACAACAATTTTTGGATCAGTTTAATAAAGCCCCGAAAAGCTTTCCGAAACACTCTCGAAGATAGGCAGAAATTCCAATAGCGCAGCTTTTCTTGAGCGAAATATTTCCGTCCATTCTCATCAGTTTCGGTTGTGGGCAACACCTGCAGAACGCTTGGTTCTCGCAATGCACCTCGGAATGGTTGTGCCTGCTAAAAAATCATAAAAAATATAGGCGTGCTTAAGAATCGTTAGCTAACTCATTTATAGAGGTGAAATAATTCGCAGCCGAATTTTACAATGTCGTTGCCAATTTTGCAACGCCAATGGCGAACGACTGCAACATTTTTTTTACAATAATATCGCCAAATTTGCAAAAACTCTGAGGGAATCATTGCAAAAAAAAGTTTTTTCCCTCTCGCAATTTTTCTCTCTCGCTCTCTTCTTCAACGAAACAATCTCTATCGTAAATATTTCGTCACATATTTCGTCACATAGCGGTGTATTTAAGAGGTGGTGGGAAACACACCACGAAATACCGAATACTAGATACTAATAATATAGAAGCATTTTGATATTGTGCCATGCAATGCAATGTGATTGCATGCAATGCAATGTGATTGCGTGCAATGCAGTGTGATTGCATGCAATGCAATGTGATTGCACGCATTGCAGTTTGAGTGCATGCAATGCAGTTTGAGTGCATGCAATGCAATAAACGAACGATATATGCAATGCGCTTATTGTAATGCATAGCAATGCATATATTGCAATACGTGCAATGAATGATTTCTATGAATGATTAGAGAAAGTGAAAAGCTTCTTGACAATTGTGAATAGCGATGGAATTTCAGCTTTGCAGCAATTTTGATTTCGCGATGTTTTTCACATAAATGCAACAAAGAGATGGGATAAGAATGATGCAAACAACGGAATTACATCATCGTCGGCCGTTGTTGAAATAGGTGAATGAACGCGCAATCACTCCCTAAATCGAACCTTTCTTCGTCTTGTGTAGAATGGGAGAAGCAATTGAACGAGCGAACTAAATAAAGTCCAAAGTTCATAGTTTAATTGTAAGTGAATTCTAGATTTAAAACTATTGCTGATATTTTTTGAGATGTCGAAATTTCATGCGCTCAACATTTCACGAGATCATTTCATTAACGTTATTCAACAATAGAAAAACTACGCTTGCGGTTACTTTCGCATATCACTGGTCACTCATTGGTCACTCTATTTTCGTTTGTCCAAATGGTCAAATATTCCAAGTATTGCGTCAAATGTATTTTCTTAATCTATTGCAATATGTTGTATCGATATATTGTATCCTCAGTATGAAGCAGCAGGGAGGTATTGTTGCTTCATTGAAATCGCCATGAAACTCTGGCTTCCATAGATGTGATAAAAATTAATGTTGACCGCTATCAAAATGAGAAAAATCAATAAATCGCAATATTCGCAATTGCGAATATTGCAAATCAGTACTGGATGGGCGAATTGTAATGTTCGCGATTGCGATTATTGTAATTCTGAACTAGATGAGCGGGTCGCAATATTCGCATTTGCTAATTGTAATATTCGCAATTGCGAATATTGCAAATCCGAACTGAATGAGTGATGTTAACATTCATTCTAGAAGAGCATTTACGATAGTATTATGTTAATTCGCAGTTGGTTCCTCTCGTGATGTCCTAATTTATTAGATTTTCCACTTTTATGCGATAAATAGAAATCCGACGCACACTTATGCTCCTGATTCTTATATAGGAATTTCTATAGATTAGATGGATGCGTTTCTGCCGTTATCGAGGTGATCTGAGGTAACGTCGGAGAGTAACGGTAGGAAGTGTTTGAAGAATCTTTCCGGATCTGCGATAACCCTTGAGAGTATCGGCAAGAAATGAGGAACAGCTTATTTGCATCTGATGTAATCATCGATAGTCTCAGGAAAAAAAGTGTCGAAGAACTTGTTTAACGAAAGGGAAATGGGTGACCGAAAGAGAAAAGAAAACGAACGGCGTGACATATAGAATTAAGAACGAATCATTGTCGTTTATTATGCGACGATAAATTCTCTACATAGATTCGACGACGTTTTTGTTTTCTCGTGAAACTATTTACGGCGATCGGTGAAGAATTATGCAACACAATGATGAGAAGAGTGAGAAAAAAAACGACACATAAACGAAAATGGTAACGAATAACAACAATCATTATGTAATAGATGTCATTCATTACACAATGCATCACACTTTTCGTGACGTATCTTTTCAATCTTCTTTGTAAATCACCTATTTTAGTATTGTTGAGGAATTCGTAAGCTTCAATTTGGCTCATTGCTTATTGACTCTATTATTTATGCATTGTTTATTTATTTATTTATCCACTTATTTATTTACTCACTTATTTATTTATTTATTTATTTATTTATTTATTTGTTCATTCATTCATTCATTTATTCATTTATTTACTTATTCACTTATTTGTTTATTTATTCATCTATTCACTTATGTTAGCCTTGCTTTGGGTTTTATTTATTGAGGTGTTTCTATGCTTCAGCAATTTCCTGACTACTAGTAATATGCAGTTGAAATTCGGCCATTCAGCTAGATCGATATTACTCTCGATACATACTTTATGGTGGTCGATATGCCAGTCGATTTACAACGATTTTTCTGCAATAAATTTTAATTGGTTTTTCAACCGTGTCAATAATATTTGAAAAAAACAAAACTTGGTTGAGTTGGTTAAGTTGGTTGAGTTGGTTGAAACCTCCCTATTTGTTAAACCTCTACATGCGTTCTATCATATATTTTTGCCTGAGTCATTTAATGTTCAGGTAAGACAAGATGAACGAACGAGTATTGCATCAGTCGATCACAAGCATACAAAAAGAGTTTCTTATTATCAGGTGATATTTGAGATAGATCTCACAATCATGTGATATCAATTGGATGAGTAATCAGTACGCCGGAGTCTTTGCGTTGACTAATTGACGCTCCGGAGTTTTTTTTTTGCGTTGTCTATTCAGCGTTCATTGTTGACTGAAACAATCACTGCTTCTTCTTTTCTTTTCTTTTTTTTTTTTACTCGTCGGCTATTGCCTTTATCTGAAAAAACTAAAGACTCTTAAAGAGTGTTGCGTTATTATCGGATTATATTATTGCAAATGTAACAATACGCAACACATAATGAAATTGGTCAATTTCTTTTTCTTTTATTTTGAAGTGCTCTATGATGTATATCGATACTTTTGCACTGATAACTCCTACCTCTATAGTCTATATATGGCCAGATTTCACTAGAATCAGATGATCAAGACTGCTTAAAAGTGATTAATCCCTATTTATATATTATGTTCTATTGTATTATTTGTTTATTTATTGTTTATTATTAATTTATTTGTAATATTATTATTTATATATTATTAATATATTATTTATATTATTATTAATACTTATTTATATATTCTGCAAGAACAACTCATGCTTCATAAGTTACCAAAATGTATCTAGAAAGGCATTTATATTTTGAATGATTCGGCATGTTGCAAAAATCTTCTATAAAAGATCCGTCTTTTTTGCAAACTAACTGCCATAAAATGAGAAAGTTGCCACTTGCAAAATACACACAAATTTTTGGATACCTGAATATGCCGATAATACTCCAGAATTTGATGGATCATTGGCCTGAACGATGAACGTTGTCGAGAACTTGGCGTATTATGATTGGAAATTTCGAAAAACTAGCCGAAATGGCCTGGAGGGTAGTGTTGCCATAGAATTGAATGGACAGACATACGCGAACATACTTGTAGTTATGCGCAGACATGCACATAGACACAGACGGACGTAAATATAGATACATGCAGTCACATATGTAGACACGCACATACATACATATAGACACATGCAATTATACCTATAAAAACACAAGGCCATACGTATAGATACAGGCAATCATATATGTAGACATACACAGACATACACACAGAGATGCGCAGACATACATAAAGATACACACAGATATTCATGTGCACGGCCACAGCATTGCATGAATGAGTTGAACAAATAGACATCATGAAATTCAGGAAATGATCGTAGATAAAAGAAAATATGAACCGCAGCGAGAAACGTTCCGATTAAGTAAATACGCCTGATCAGCTTCCGTTTCAAAAAACGAAGCAAATTGGTGCGAAATGAAACTCTTTTATCTCCAGAAAGATTTATGAGATATTCGAGGAAGGTGTAGGGCATCGAAAACTTCATAGAAGCGGAAATTACAAAGTTGAAACTCACCGATTCTTCATTATTTAAAAGTGTGCCACAGTGACGCTTATGAGATTGAACAAAATTGAAAAGTTGCCGAAATGAATGTCGAGGAATCGTTAAACAATTGTAGAAAATAGCACGAATTTCTTGCCTCAGTTTTTTTTTTCTTAGGCGTCTAGCTAACGGATCACGTACTATCGCCTTAAGGCTACATTCGCATGAGATCGTATGAAGTGTCATCGCCCGGTTGTCCACTGAAGTAAGGGCAACACATTGATTATCGACTTCTAAGGTTCTCTAAGATAAAGTAAGAAAGTAGCAGGAAGTGCTTCTTCAGATAAGACGAGTAATGGCTGTAATTTTCATACAGATAATGGACTATCATAAGAGGTATTTTTATTGGTGCTATGGAGTATTTTCTCCCTCCTTCGTATTCTTCCTTCCTGATGATTAAGGAATCACGGTCGCATTGCTTATAATAGGATGAAAAAATACTATTGATGACACATACTATTTCTTTTTCTTTATTCTTAGAATTTTTTTCTTCTCGAAAATATCTCTGAAGAAACGAGACGACTGTGATGTTGATAGGTTTGCTGAAGCAGGAAGGACTACCGTCAGTAGCTACTGTTACTTCTCGAGTTAATTGCTTGACCACGTTATCATCAACTTTGGAAACGAACTTCAGGTAACAGTGAGGTAGGGGAACTTCAGATACAGGTTGGTTTTGACAACCTCAAACTCGTAAGGCATATGGCATGGAGACTAGATTGACTGAAGTGATCACTAACTTAATGAATCGTTGCAAGCGACTTCAGGATTGTGACGCTTTTTCGGTTTTTGAGCCTCTTGGGCTACAGCATTTAATATTTCCGGAGCAAAGAAGATTCTTCTCATAGTAATTTACGTATTTAGGATACAACAGCCGGAAAACTATCTTCCGGAAACACTTTCCGCTTTCTTACCCCATCCCGTTGAGGCCACAAAAACTGCTGTGAGAAGCGCATTTGCAATTTTCTGATGCAAGGAGTATTATGTCATCAAAAACATCGCATAATAAAGAGAGTGCTGGCAATGATCGACTTGGCAAAAAAATGTTTTCAATTCTAGATTTAGAGGCAAGCAGTTGGTCGTGAGGTAAAGTTTCCTCATTACACTGAGAAAAAATTTGTCTCAACTTGCTGAGGAGTGCACCTATTGCCCATTGTTCGAAGTTTTCAGCCTTCTCTATAGTACTAGTCAAATCAGCTTCAACTGACGTCGAAAGAGTTCTTGCGATAATTGGCATTCTTGATTTAGCTTGCCAAGCTAAATGCTTTCACTTGGTAAAGTACTAATCCATTTCCTAAAGGCATGTAGATAGTGGTCGGTGGAAGAATAACTCAATTCGAAGCCATCAACAATCGTAGCCATCTGACCCATTCCGGATAAATCCCACTATGCATCAAGATATGTGAAACGCAGCAGTTATAGTGCAGTTGGGGGGGGGGGGGGGGGGGGGG